>QXVZ01023364.1:0-13713 GCA_008931825.1 Phallusia fumigata | reverse complement strand
TGCGGTCCGGAAATACCTTAACCACTTTCGGGTTTGTCATTGAAAACATGTCTGTCTTGTAACTTAATCCAGTTCGGTCGTCAATCGTTTACAACAACTAACTTACCACACTTGTTTTAACAAGATCTGAACATCTCAAGCAGAATTTGTGGTAACGTTTTTCAGATTAATAGGATTACTTATCTATGAGTAAATAATGAGATAGGATTGTAAGTTTTAATCGTGTATCTTAACAGCTATCATTTTAAACATGTTTCACCTTCAAGCATGTACCATGTAATGCTAAGGTGATATGGGCTACAGCCATGTCCTAAAACATCTGTGTTGTCAAAAGCATGTCAAGTGTGGACGTTTATAATGTTCAATACTTTATAGCGAGAATAGTTAAGAGGTTTGTGAAACGTTAATAAAAAATCTTTTTAAGCTTTTTTGTATGGCACAGAAGCAAGGCAATGAAATTCCCCTAATGGTTACAGATAGAAATAAAGTCTGTTTGTGTTTTTACAGCTTGAGTGTGGAAAAAGTATTTTTAATACGTNTCTTCTACCTGGAGCTAGTGTTGGGTCAGTATCACCGGAGCGGCTGCATTTCTATCTGGCGAAAGATTTGCCCAATATTCAAAGGTAAACAAGCATATTTTCAAGCCATGTTCTGTTTATCTATTCATTGTGGAAAATTGGTTTATCCCACACGCCTTGTCGGTTTACCACTTGGCCGAATGGTTTGAGGCGCTCGACCACCATTTCCCAACTTGTGAGGGTCGTGGGTTCGAATCCCGTGTAAAAATATGACGTCTTTTAGGTGCACAGTTTTCACCGCGAATTTCATCAGTTTTTGCACAAAAACAATATGTTTTATTCTATTTTCTAGGAGTGGGTTNTTTCACCGCGAATTTCATCAGTTTTTGCACAAAAACAATATGTTTTATTCTATTTTCTAGGAGTGGGTTTTGCGATATGTCTCATCGCTCTCTACGTGTCGAGCTACTACAACACCATCATCGCCTGGGCAGTCTACTATCTGTACAGGTAAGTACACCAGGAAAGTTTTCTAGTGTTGTGGTAAAACTGGTGAGATACGAATGACGCACGGGCCAGCAAAACAGCAATCTGCGCTCATTAAAATCTGGAACGTTACTTGGTCAAGTAGAGATCACATAAACAACCACACCCCTGATACTAAGTGTTGTTGTTTAATGTCGGTGATGCATATGTGTAAGTTGTTTTTATCAGAACTGGGTAAACGATTGGTTATAAAACGTTTTCAGCGGTAAGAATTGGTGTGTCCAACGGTTGATGCAGGGTTACAAGTATTTTTGGTTAGGCAAACTGAACGACTTCGCAAGTTTGACTGCGGTACACTATATGTTATCGCCAAAAACGTATTTTGTAACCAACTTTTTAACCATTTTTGAAGAAACAGTTAACAAATATATATTTATTATGTAACAATGAACCGTTTTCTCTCCACACTCTCAGGTGTATTAATCACTTACGTTTCCCAAATCTCTCATTGCCTAATCAAATCTACACTTAAAAGTGAAATGACAAAGCAACACAGTGAAAGGTCTACAAACTTTCACGGCATTTCGCCGTCAGTGGCATCAGAAAATAATACAAATATTTAGGCTGCTTCAATTTTAAAACGTTACCTCAACTATAATCTTTATTTGTCGTCGTCTGGGGATTAACCTCAGCTAAGAATCACAACATCTTACCGAGACCTGGTCACGTGTGTAGCCATGGCAACAAACATAAGCTTGTGAGGTCATCACAAAATCACGAGTTTTAAAAATTTGCGTTAATCCCTGTTAGTTGTTCGCTAATGTGGGTTTAGGTTCAGAAATGTCAAATATATAGTTTGTTTACTGTCACGTGTGTTTGGTAACAATGCCTGTTTGTTGTGAGTGTTTCAAATGCTGCAGGTTCCTCTGCAAAGAATGACTTGGCTGCAATGGCATGTTTGTAAATTTTAATCTTTTGTGAGCAAATTACGGTATATTTTCGTGCCGTTTAAAATCTAAAAACCTGTAGACAATTTTAATTCCACAAATCACGATTTTAGGCCCTAATAGTCCCAGAAAGAAAATGTAATGATTAAAACAGCGTTTGTCGAAACGTAGAAAATGTTTTGCAAACAAGTACTGCCTTGTATTTTCACATTTTTACTGTATAAAATGCAATGTATAGTAAGTTTCTTTTATTTTTTAAGTACCGAAAATGCGTTACTGACATTAATTTACACCTTCAAAGATTTAATAAAATAGCTTGTGACATTCAATAATCCCAAACCAAACCTTTTTCCTACAGTTCCTTTGCTACCGAGCTACCGTGGGCTAACTGCAATCACACATGGACCAACGAACATTGTGTCGACCAAATCCATTCCGCAGCCCACAACATGACTTGGAGCAATACGTCCGAATCTCCCGCTCACCAGTTCTTCGAGTAAGTGACTGAATCTTCTGCGGCAACTTGGTAACTAATTTCCCGCGCAAATTCGAAAAAATTTCCGATACCTTTGTTTGTCAATTTGAATTTCTCAATTCTGACGGTACAAAAACGGAATTTTGTTGGATTTTTTTACACAATTTTCATCTACGATTAAGTTTCCTTTCTTAATACACTATTTATGGTCAAAATCCTTTTCTAAGTTGTCGCTTCTGCTTTCTTGGCACAACGAACAAGACTTGGACTTAAAGAAAACTTAGTGACCCACGAAGGAATTTATCTTAAATCCTTATTCACGTAAGGCCACAGAGTAATTTTCCGTTTGACTGCTTTGACAGATTATAGGCTTATGGAAATGTTTTTAGTTTTGAATCAGTTTAAGGCGAAAGATAACTGAACACAAGTATAACCTTGTTTTCAATGAGAGATTGACATTCATGAAATATTTGACTTTTTTAAAATAAAAATGACATTAGACAACTTTTCACAAGACGTGTGGTGACTTGATTTGGATGAATATAATATATTTCAATTTTTAAATTATAAATTAACATATTCTCGCTTGCGGCTGGGAGGGGTGATGGCACCCCTTCTACGCCCATTATGCTATAAACTTATCAAAGCCGATCAACTTTACTCTTTCCCATGTTTTACAGACGCCACGTGTTGGAAATGCACAAATCATCAGGAATCGGAGATCTTGGGCCTCCCCGGTGGCAACTTGTCATTTGTCTTTTCTTTGTCTACGTGGTGTTGTACTTCTGTCTCTGGAAGGGAGTCAGATCTTCGGGAAAGGTACTTTATGTTTTTTTCACAGTTTAGTGTTTATTTTTGTGAATTAGGTTGTTTAAAGAACAAAATTATCCACATTGCATGTAGTGGACACTCAGTTTTACTAGATTTTTATCTGCAATTAATTGCCAGTGAACTTGAATATATTAAGTACATTGTAACGAAAAAGTTTCAACAATTGCTGTTGTCATCATCAGTGCAATTTAGGGCATGAACAGTAAGGCCTGTATACGCCAACACACATAAAGAAATTCTAACCACGTTATCTTACCGCAGGCGGTGTGGGTAACGGCCACCTTTCCATACGTGGTGTTGTTTATCCTCCTAATCCGAGGAGCGCTGTTACCCGGCGCCCTAATGGGGATCAAGTATTACCTTCAACCACAGTGGCATTTGCTGTTAAAGCCTTCGGTATGGTTAGAGGCGGCTACACAGGTAATCCAGCATTGCTTAAAAACATAGCTACCCGAAAGCTTGTACTGAATACTTTGTAAAGCAAACGTTTCAACAAACGCTGTGACCAACATCACGTGATTCGTTTGGTTTATTTCTGGTCCAAACGGTTTATGTTTTTATTGGTTCTTATTTTGCTAAATTCTCAACTTTTGTGTGTTTTATGATTTTGTTTCATAATTTTATTACTTTTTTCATTTCGTCGATACGTTCCTTTCATTGCGCGTGTACGTAAAACGACATAAGTAAACTTTGTGTTTGTTTCCATGTGTAAACGTATGGTCATCGACGATTGCCGTGCGTATAAAGTAACAAAATCAATTGGTATTAAACACGAATTAGTGTGCGTTTGCATTGATTTTCGGTGTTTTTTATGAAGTCCGATTTTACAAGTTCACAAGAACTGACGAAGACGTGATTAAGGCAAAAAAAATGTCGTTATTACATTAATTAATTTTTGTTTGTTCTTAGTATTCGTATACTCAAAAGTTCACCTTTTTGACAACTTCCTTTTTACCTTCAGGTTTTCTTTTCTCTCGGGCCGGGTTTCGGAACTCTCATCGCTTTATCGAGCTACAACAACTTCAAGAATAACTGTTACAGGTAAAAGGTCACCCCTCAGCGATTTCGGAATATTTTCCCCCATTACGTAAACTTGTCGACTTTTTTTTGCCAGAGATGCGTTCATTACAAGCGTGGTAAATTGTCTGACAAGTTTCATGGCGGGTTTCGTCGTCTTTTCGGTCATGGGATATATGGCTCACATTTTGCACAAAGAAAACATCGAAGACGTAACCACTCCAGGTACGGTTTTTATGTACTTGTAACGGATCTGTGGGATGTTTTGGGTGCTTCCGAAAAGTTCATAAAAATACCTTTGCTGCAATGCGATTTATGCGAGAAGGTCCAACTTTGATTACAAACTCCTACGTTTTCGCGTTCCGTTTAGTTTGTCATATTGCTGAACAACCCACACGGGGTGACGCATGCTTAACACCCGAAACGCAATGAAATGCATTTTAATTTGCACAACCAGACGACGTATCGTTTTGTAAAAAAAATCCAAAAAGTGCCCTACACCGAACTACGCGTTTTGCAAAGTTGTTTAAAATCATCAATACCAAAGAGGTAGCTGACATTACCTGGTGAACGCAGCGTTTAAACGATCACATCACAACATAGGCCCATAATAGTATCGAGGTACACGAACCAATACACAACAAATAAAATGCTTCCGGCAATTTCACCAAGTACGGCTAAGCAGCAGCCAACACAATGCTCGCTGCTTATATGTCGGGCTCGTATTTTCCTGCTTGGCTCATCCGATACAAGTAATTTGAAATCTTTTGTTCCAAATCCGCATCCTGAATTGCTTGATCGGTGCCATTGTTATTTCGGGAGTCCTACATGATTTATTATTTGCCTAAACGACCAATCGCGTTGGCAACTTGGCAACTCAGGCGTGAAAAAGCGGCCACTGGTTTTGCCCTTCCATTATTTTCACGCCTCATAAAGTCCTAACGTTGCGCAGCTATTTCCGACTTGGTCATCATTTTAGTGATATTACGTCGCTATGTTTTCTTTCACCAAGCGAAAGAAACTGATCGCATTTTAAAATTTAAAAATGCAACCTAATTTACAGACCACGTGCGTTTTGTGATGTCACGCTACTATCTATACGTCACCACTTTCTATCAATCAGGCATATCCTCGTTGTATAAAACGAATGTCGCCCTAACAAGAGTGCTAATGTAATATTTTGCATGTACAGGTATGGGATTATTGTTCGTGGTTTACGGACAGGCTTTGACCACCTTCAGTGGATCCGTCTTCTTTTCCATCATCTTCTTTCTCATGATTATTACTCTCGGCCTCGACAGTTCGGTAAGTAGAAGATTTAATTTTTGTAAGGAGAACTTTTCAAAACTCTTTACTGAAGTGCTTGCTTGTAACCACAAAATAATTTCAACAATATAATTCGTTCACTCTGGAAAAGTGATTCTTAACCTTTTTTTCTTGTCGTCACTTCTTTAAAATCACCAACAAGTTCTCGTAACCCCTTTTGTAATTTTCTAAAATTAATTTGTACAACTAAACCTAATGATTCAGCATTCTTGCAATAACCCCTAGGAACAGAACCTGGTTAATAACCGTTGAGTTTAAGCTTATTGTCCACGTTGTCGGCAACAACCGAAACAAACGGGTTGTTTTGATAGTATAGCTGCACAACCTAAAAGGAAAGAGAAAAAACGAAATTAAACAGCTNCTTTTTTTCTTGTCGTTACTTCTTTAAAGTCACCAACAAGTTCTCGTAACCCCTTTTGTAATTTTCTAAAATTAATTTGTACAACTAAACCTAATGATTCAGCATTCTTGCAATAACCCCTAGGAACAGAACCTGGTTAATAACCGTTGAGTTTAAGCTTATTGTCCACGTTGTCGGCAACAACCGAAACAAACGGGTTGTTTTGATAGTATAGCTGCACAACCTAAAAGGAAAGAGAAAAAACGAAATTAAACAGCTCAACTAAAAAGAAAAGTCAGTCCTTTTTTTATTTTCTCCAGGAAAAAACGCTGAACAGATAGCCATAAATATTTGGTGGTTGAGCCACGAAACCCGCGAAACGCCAGACTTGGTTTGTGATTATTAAGGCTCTGTGTTCCCGGGACTTGTGGTTGCATGGGAAGTCTGCGTTGCAGTTTAAACAAATTGGGTTTAAACCCGACCACTTGAAACTCTTTGTCATATCCACCTTTCACGGTTGTTTAACTTTTCTCTCAAGTCATTTCATGGTTTAGAAACGCACCGAAGTAACGTTAAAACGTACTTGTATCAGGAATTGGTTAGAAGACAAAGTGCGGCGTTTGGTTCGGTGCCTTGCCCAAAAGAGTCTTTCTTTACCATAAAATAAACTTAACGGTTTTTGAAATTCTAAACCAGAACTCTAGAAATCCTGCGAAAGTTCGTATAACCAGGGCCTTCTTGACGCCTCGAGGAGGGCGGACGAAAACATCCGGTGCACTTTTTGCGCCGTTTTGTTTGCTCACCAAGCCAATCATGTTGTGAATTTCCAAACAACGGAGGTGTAACACAAATGTAAATTCGAAAAGTAAAAATGTAACTTAAATTTTGAAAAACAAATCTTTTGAAAAGGATACTGAAGATGTATTTAATTTTTGGGACGAGATATATACATCTTTCAGTAAGGGCATGGCGAATAAAGAGTGTACCAAAAGTAACTTGCACCTATTCAAACCAAATCTTTGTTTCTCGTACTGTTATGTGGTGATTTCTTAAATTCAAATTGTACGTGGTCTATTTCCGAGAGCTTAAGCCATTTTAAAGGTCTAATATTTATCCATCATTCATTCCTTTATGTGCATTTGTTCTTGGCAAATGGTGGATATAGATTTGAAAATGGTGGTTTATGGTGGATTTAGATTTGACAAATTCGTTTTGCGGTGGATTTCAAAAATTACTTTTCGTTTGTTGATGTTTTGGTTTCGAAACGGCCTCATTAAACTAGTATGCTTCATTTAAACACAAAACAAACAATGTATCACAATGTTTTTTCAGTTCGGAGGCCTTGAGGCAGTTATCACCGGATTTTCCGACGAATTTCCGAACACGATCGGAAAACATCGGGAAAAGTTTGTGCTCGGATTTCTCTGTGCCAGTTTCTGTCTTGCTCTCTGCACCACCACATACGGAGGAGTCTATCTCATCACATTACTAGAGGTTTACGCGACGGGGCCAGCTATAATGACTGTCGTCCTGCTCGAAGCAATCTCGGTTAGCTGGTTTTACGGTGAGTGTTTGTAATTGTATATCTCTCCCGTGTGTTTGTTGTGTCCGCGTTTCCAGTTGTGCTCAAACTGTTTATTGGCTCTTTCTGTGTCTTTTTGTGTGTATGTTGTTGTAGGTTTTGTGTGCACGTGTTGTTTGTTACTGTTGTAGTTTTGTGTGTGCATATTTTGTTTGTGGGTGTGTTGTCTGCAGTAGAAACGGGTTTTAAACAAGAAGCTTAATTAAAAACATAACTGCCAGAGAACTTGTATGTAGTGAAAATATTGTATTGCAAAAAATTTTTTACAATTAGCATCATTGCATTAGGCGAGTTTTTTCATTTTTGATAATGCTTCAATTGCTGTTGCGGAATGTGTTTGTTTCTTTATACACAGGAATCGAACGGTTGAGTGGCGACATCAAAGCTATGCTCGGATTCGGTCCAGGACTCTACTGGCGCTTGTGCTGGAAATACATCAGCCCTCTCTTCCTCGCTGTAAGTATGATGGACGAGAAAATCAATCAATTACCTGTGTTCGTGGGGATTCAAGAGCAAACAGCCTTGCCAACTCGGAAGCCTCCTTGCTGACTAAAAGACAAATCGCTGAAGCGTTGTGGTGAACTTTAAGGGCAAGCATACCTTGACGCTTCATGCGTTTGAAGGCTGGTGCGTCAGCGAAAAGAGCCACCGTTCCACTTTCCCACAGCAAATTTGCGAAAAACACGTTCAACTTACATCGCTCTATCACCGGCATAGTGCCCTTGTAATCCCGTTGTCCCCCGCGGCTTATACCCCGATCTGTAAATAATAAACGGGGTCTCAGTAAGTGGGTAAGCTCACAAGAGCTTTGTGGCTGGATTGACATCACCTAACGACCCGTGACGGCTTAACTTTGCCACATCTTGCAACTTGTTAGCATAGCCTTGTTTAGGGGTCTGCGGTTAGGGCTCAATTTGCGNAGAAGAAGATTCACATGTAGAAATCAACATCGCTGGCTCTTCCGATTAAGGCGGAATATCGCCGCCGGTAGATGGCGATCGTGGGTGGAGCCTGAAAACTGCCTTTTCTGTAAACCTGTTTTCCTGCTTCGTAAAAAGTTACGTTTCCTCTTACACACTTTAAAAAATAGAAGTTTTTTTAACGACAAAAGTCTTTAGCATTTTCGTTTGTGTTTTCAATGAAAACATTTTTCTTTTTTAATCGTTTTCTTGTAAATTTTGGCTGTTTTTGTCAAATCTATGTTCCGTCCGATTTTTTTAATTTTTATCTGGTGGCACCGACGTATTACAAACAAATATCGAACTTTAACCAAAATTTAACCCTAAAACACAGCAAACCTTTTCAACTTTTCCAGTTCTAATGCATAAATATTTTCTCAAATAGATATGAGTAAAACGCGTGTATGATCTGCAAGACCAACTAAACAATTAGCCCTGAATTCGAGCAAAATAAAAAAAATGGTTGTGGATTATGAGTTCAATAAACTACGATTAAAAATGTCATTTTTATTCACCTCTTTTCCGGCTTAACTAGCTCTCTACCTCCCAAGCAAATCTTGCAACTTTATAGCTTTGTAATTGTATAACCGGGATGAAATGGCAAAAACAAAACGAAAAACAAAATAAATTTCTATCAACTTGGCGTTTTCAAAAATTCTCCCATATGTGTAATTTTTGCTTGAGATGCAATAACTACTAACGGGTCAACGCAGTCTATGATGTAAAAATTGTTTCATTATTTGCAAATACAAGTTCAAGGTCACGCGTTTTCGAGTGATCCCCTCCTGAATAATTTCACCTCAAACTAATCTTGACCCGTCCAGAAATGCAAGGCATGACAAAACAGCCATTCAAAACACTGCTTGTTAATAACTCTTGTCAATTTATTGTTTGCTGCGCTATACATACATTTGTGCATCAATTGCTGCGCGTTTTATTATCGCAGTTTGCTTCTATTGTATATTATGCGAATTATTGTGATAGCTCGCTCCTCCCGATTTCAATACCACAGTTTGTTTGAAAACTTGATTTGTACATTGTGTTCATATTTTTGTTGCCTGAGTTTCTCTGTCATTTGTCATGCTTGCGCAAATACTTCTGTGTTGTTCAATAGAAACGTGTGAGAATGCTGGGAATGTTAGCAAGACAAATTGGTTGCGTTGCACGATTTTGGAACAGAGAGGGAAATATGCAAATAACGCAGGAAACGTGAAGATGAAAACATGGGCGGTTGTGTAGCATTGTATTATACAGGGAAGCAGCAGTAGTTGGCCTACAATTTGCGGTTGCATGGAATAGCGATTGAATAACTATGCAAAAAAATGCCAAAGCGATGTAAAGCGGATTTTCTGTTAATATTCTAGCCACTCTAGTACAGATGTGCTTAACGAGGGATGCGAGATTTGTTCATAGTGGGTTCGAGGATGTTTTGTCATTTAAACATGAAAACAATGATTACTTTCCGGAAAGTACGGCAGGGGCTGTAAGAACAGGTTGGTGATTTTAAAGGGGTTGCCGACATGAAAAAAAGTTTAGAATCGCTGCTCTATTGGTTAAATAAACCATTGGTTAAGTAGATAACGCTGATTGGTTTTTTTCGTTACAAATTATACAAAGTAAAATATCCATCGCTGATTTTAGTATGTCTATAGTACAGGTTAATCTCGAACCTATTCCCAAACCGTTATTTCATTTCCGTAAAATCCAAACTTCATGTTTTAAACAAAACGCGTCATCAACCGAACCTAAGCTCTTTCATCTTCGGTGGTGGGAAAACGCTCCAATGAATCACAATCATTTCGGTTGTACTTCTCTGCAGTTATTTGGGCAACATTCATATATTCTCTTTGCAATTTAACAGACAACGAATAAATCGGGCGGTCCGTGTCTGAAGTGAATTTCTGTTTATGACTCTTTGATACAAATCAAGGTAACTTCGAAAGTTTAAGTTTGTCACAAGATTTGTTGTAATCTTTTGTGTAGTGGTTTTGAACGAGCAAGTATTCTGTGAAGCTTAAAACTGTCGTGTTAAGCTCAAGTTATCCACTATTCAATTAATAATCATTGGATTTTCAAACAAGGCTGCCGAAAAATGTAAACGCCACACACAGAGGAAAAACCTAACGGGATATTAAAATGCCGTGTAAGTCTTTTGATTTGGTTGTGACGTTCCGAGCTACAAAGAAGTTCTTTATGGGTTGTGCCAAGATATATAGAGACTGTTTGCAATAAAATGTTGTTATGAATTTTTGCTGCAATTTTATCTCACATCCTGTTTGTTGGATGGGCAACGAATTTTTTTAAAGCTTTCTTATCATAAAGATATTTATTGAAGAACTACGTTCGCTTCGAAATAAGGCAAATTACTTTGCGAAAAAGGGGGCAAAATTAATTTTTGTCCTAATCTTTGATGGGTTTGAATTAGAATCCCAACTAATTGTAACGTTACATTAATTTGTGGCTTGGTTCTTACTGAGCTCACTATTCACAATTAGTGACTCGGTAACGTTCTGGTTATAATTTACACAATGCTGTTGTTTAAAACATGTTAACTTTGTGTGGCTTGAATGAATGAAATACGTATTTCTCTACACGAAACATTTGTTTATGTTCACGGGAGTCGCGGCCACTTAAAAAACAATGCTCAGCTTGTCACGTGACAGAGCGCATAAACGATCAGTGATCGGTCAAACATTTCAATTAAATGCGATCGTGTTTTAAAGAGACTGTTTGTGTTTTAAAAGTTGTGTTTTAACTAGTCTTTAAATAGTCTTTAAATAGTCTTCTTAAAAGTTGTGTTTTAAAGAGTCTGGTTTGTGTTTAAAAATTGAGACTTGTATGTTTTTATAAAATGAATTTTTTAGAAGAGCCTTTGTGTGTTTCAAACAGTCTTGTTTGTGTTTTGAAGTGTTTTGTTTGTGTTTTTAAAAATTGTGTTTTTTGAAGAATTCTGGACAAGCAAGGTAAAAGCTTGTTTGGGTGAGAAAGCCTTTGCGCAAATCTTGCCATGGCTTTGCGTTATTTAGCAGGGGCGAATTCGGCAACATGTTAGAGCACAAACTACATGCCAGCTTGTTTAATTACGTATTTGCAATTAGTCAAGGTACTCATCAAAACAGCCAGTGTTGTTTGAGTTGCATATCTGTCTCACTCGCTTTAAGGTGGGGTAGACATGGGCCTGGATTTTCCTTGACATGTCCGGAATTTCGGTCTAAAAACTGTGACTAAAAATATTTTGAAAATATTCTCAAATGTCAGAGATTTTAGTGTCTAGCAAGATGTACATGTCTTGTGGAGGCGAGAACTTATTTTTTTACGGACTTTGGCTGCCTTTGGGTTACAGTTATTTTGCATTATTACTGTGAATTTTTCAGTTAATGTTTTTCTTGTACTGTTTCTGTCTTAAACATTTCTGTGCTATTTTTACTCTGTAATGATGCAGAAAATTGGAGTTCAAATTCCAATGCATTTTATGGAACAATTTGTGCGCGACCTCTTTGTTCTAAAGCTGTGACGTAATCAACATGGTACGCTCAGAACTATTTTGCCATAATTTGTAAACTAGCACACTCAAACAGCTGCCTAACCCTGCGACAGCCATTGTGATTGTCCACAATTTTCCCTTTTCAGGTATGGTATCCCTAAAAGTAACAAAATGGAAACAAAAACAAATGATAATAAGAACAAGAGACGCGGCGTCGAAAAATCTCTACTTGGCCGTGACGTCACTAAATCCGAATCATGTGATAATGGTGACGTCATAGAGAGGGAAAAATGGGACTCGAAATTCGAATTCATGCTTTCAGTGGTTGGATTTGCTGTGGATTTGGGGAACGTTTGGCGTTTTCCCTACATTTGTTTCAAGAACGGTGGAGGTGGGTTAGGAACCGTTTAAAATGTTTGGGGGTGATATAATCTAACTTGGAAATATTTTTAAACATTCCAATACAAATATTAGCACAAATACTGACAAACGACCGCTCGTTCTTTTGATTTGAAATTCATTGAAATGTGTTTTGTGCATTTACTTGTTTTTTTTTATATTTTGGCCAAGGATGTTGTATAAGTTTGATTTATTAACTCATAAACCAAGCAGCTATAATGTTTTCCACGTCATTAAACTTTCACAAACAGATATTAACATCGCAACACCCAGGTTATTTGTACATGATACGTTACTCAAGCTATGAGTACATGTTTAGTGTTCAAACCCAATAAATGAAGCAATCGTATGACAAACTTTGTTACTTACCAAAGTAAAACATTCAGACAAAAATATTTCAGATTAAATACTTGCTGTTTTGATTTCGTAAAACGCAGGTGCTTTCCTCGTCCCGTACTTTATCATGATCGTAGTCGGGGGAGTTCCCCTGTTCTATCTGGAGTTGGCTCTCGGCCAGTTTCACCGCAAGGGGTGCATCTCTATCTGGAAGACCGTCAGCCCCCTGTTTAAGGGTGAGACATGTTTTTGACAAAAACCTACAAGAAGCGAACACAAAGGCAAAAATTTACCACACTTTGCACATTTTCTACTTGTCATATTTTCATACATAACAACTTACACCGGCAGTCACGTAAACAACGTGCTCGGAATAGGCTAATGCCGTGGGTTCGAATCCCACCGCTAGGCCCTTCTGCACGTGAATGTGTTAAAAGTTGACTGATTCAATTTTATGCCTCAATCGACGTACAATGATTTTGTGACGTAGGAAAATATCGTGTGGGTTTTAGCGGGTATAAGTGGTTAGTTTGAGTCATCGACTCTCAAATTGGAAAACACGGGATGCGCTTGGGCAAATATTAAACAGTAAAAGTACAAGCAAAAGAATGTAAATTAGATTTTCATGGTGTTCTTTCTCATCTGCTTTAACATGATAGTGAAGTGGGTCAATAGAAGAAACCATACTTTTTTGGCAAAAAGTCAAATTAGGAATCTGTAACTAGAAGATTTATGGACGGTTTATATCCCCAGACAACTCTATTGCAGTAATCCAACCAGTTTTTCTTGTTATTTTGTGTCCAGGTATCGGCTACGCATCTTGTCTTATCACCCTGTACGTTCTATCGTACTACAACACCATCATCGCCTGGTCCTTGTATTACCTTTACAGGTTCGAGCTAACATTTATCTGTAAATTTGAACAGCAAGGAAATTAAAATGATGGCGTTCCTCATCGAACAGGATTACACCGAACATGTATGACGTATTAAAAATACTTTTTCCACACTCAA
>QXVZ01023359.1:0-17694 GCA_008931825.1 Phallusia fumigata | reverse complement strand
TGGGGACATGAGAAAATATATTTCGAAAATGTATTACCTTTGACCACATTTCAACGTATTTGGGTGCAAAATCAGAGGTTTTGACTCCGACTCCTGAAGTTTAAGTACTTTTTATAGTATTTTTCAAAATGAAAATTTGGGAACGTGTTGCCAATATTTTTAGGCCATTCTTTATCAAGTTTTTGCTATTTGGTCATCAAGTCTACTTTAAATAAACCGGAATGATATCCTCAAGTACTAAGAAAACTTGTGAAAGTTATACCTTCCAACTCTGCAACCTGGGCGGCAGAATCTTGAGAACTTACCTACCTACGCTGATACCAAGATCCTAACACCAGTAAAATATACTGTTTTGTGGTCAAGACAGTTCCTATATACTCTATAATGCCCTGATTCAGTTATTGGTTTTGTTCAAAAAAGTTGGTTTAATGGTCAAAGTCACTCGACTCTTATGCAGACCACATAAAAAATCATAAGGATTCGTACTCGGGAGCGTCTGGAGCAAGAACACCACAAAAAGATTTTTGCCCGTTACTTAGTATTTATCAACTCGCCCTTTTGCTAGAGTTTGTGGTGTCACTATGTACAAACACCTTGCGATCACCTTGTCAGGTTTTTGTTGCAAGATACTAGACGGTAATAGGGAATGAGAAAAACAAGATGGACAAAATAAATCAAGAATCTCTTTTTTTACCATTTTGGGGCGAAAAACACTCAAAAGATTATACGTTTAGATTTTTACACATCAAATGCTACAAAATCCCAACCCAATCGCCAGCTATGGGTAAACAAGTGATTGCGGTTGTGGATAAATTTTTCTCTGATTTTGGATAGTTTTGTTAAAATTGAACAGTCGTTAGGTGTTGTGGAAAACTTTTACATGAAGGTGCGTACTCCAGGCCACAAACGCATTTTTCAAAATCAAATACCAATCAAATTCGTTTACAATGTTTTCTCGATGACGTCACAAATCCTTTATATTTGATGATTTTTGCGATTAGACGGGGCGATAATGAGTCACTAGTGGAACAAAGCGTTGCCAAATCGGCATACTTTCAAAGCGTTTGCTATACAAGTTTTTGGTTAGTGAACCTAAAACAGAAACAACTGGATAACTTTTATATTTTAGTGGCGAATGCAGTTGAACCTGTAAACAAAACGTCTGCTCGTGGGCTACTTTAATTAACTTCAAAAGTTCGCTTGCGGCCCACGTGTTGGGCAGCCCTGCTGTAACGTCTCATTTAGCGCTGCGAGTAAAGTCACCAAATCGTTTTTTTGTTTGTGATTCCATAACGTACCTGCCAAGTCCCGAGTACAAGCTTTTTTCCATCAAAACTCCACACGAGATTCCAACATTTCATCTGCTGGTTATGACCTTGCTGGCTTCAATTACTAGGATTGTAGGTGACATGAAAACTTGTTTAAATGACAAGACGGACAGACAGACAGTTTTCTAAAAGAAATACCACGGTATATTTACCACAAAAAAGAGCCCATCAACATCAACGTAAAATTTCTACCAAACGTTTTGGACCAGAACTTTAAACATTTGTTTGTTGACGAGTTAATCAAGTCACACAACAAACAAAATTGTACTTTAGGTACAGTTATTGTCGGCACAACAATTGACAATCAGGCTCAACAATAATAAACAATGATCATTACTAGCACAACATGGCTTCACCCAGGTACAGTTGTAAACAAAACAACACTTACCAAATAACAACTGGGTGTAAATTACTGGCAGACTTCATGGGCGCAGCAATATGCAACACGTTAGTTATGTTTTAACAAGTAATGTTACTAATTTTCCTGAAAAACAAACGACATCAGTTATCTACATGAGCAAAACGAACTACAAGCGTTTCCATGAATCTTGTCGAGCACAAGACTTGAAACATCCACTTGAGGGCGGTATTTACAGCCAATATATACAATATCGGGAAACGTTTACGCAAACATAAAGGCAGTTTGTGATGTAAGTAAAATTACGTAATACAAATCATGTCAAAGTGTTTCTATTGATTTTTAGAAAAAATAAAACTGTTTAATTAGTGCACAGTGAAGCAAATCTTTGTTCCTGTATCTCAACTGTTAAAGTCACCTAGTGGTTTTGTGTTTGCTGCTAACTGAATTTGCGGAATTACTTTTCTGTTTTGTTTTGGTCCAACAGTGTTTTAAAGTTTTTATTTGAACAATAAATCCTGATTTGCCGATGAAGTAATTCAACAACGTTGAAGACATAAGAACGGAATATGTCTGGAATAACAGACTTAAGGTTCTTTCAAGTATCAGTTTGTTTTTGTTTAAAAATACCTTTATTTGAACAGTAAGGTTTTACTGTTTTTGCCTTTAGGCACTATATGTTTACTGCAAATAGGTATTTTATTGTTTTGAATCATAACTCCAGACAACTGAGTTTGAAACGCAGGTTAGAAATTAAGGAAATCTTTTTGTGATTTTTCTAATATGATACCCTGATGTAAGTTTCTGTTTAACCTTGATCCAAAAATGTGCCCTTTACATTTGTGCTACATGGTATGTTGACTTTGTGCAGATATTTTCAAGCTGGTGATTGTTTTAGTGAAATTGTGTTATGATTTCTTTCACCAAGCGACAAAACCCAACTCATCTCAGACTAAGAGACCCTTATGGCACTAATAGCTGATTTTATACTGAACAAATGTTTTGTCGACTTAGTTGCATACTTAACAAGACTGTTTGTCATTCAACCAGTGAAAAAACTTACAAAAGTACTAGTTTTTTAATAACAAACAGTCTTGTCAAGCTAATTTTATGTCATAAACATTTCATTGACCACTTATGTTGGGAAATTTTATTAAATGTATGTGTTTGTTTGCTTTATAATATTTAAAACAAACTGTTATCTTGCAGCTGGTACCACGGCAACATATCGCGGCATGTTTCAGAAGCCTTGCTTATGTCCAATGGTGTAGAGGGAAGCTATTTGTTACGAGATGGATCAGAAAGTGACACATACTCCATCACTGTTAGGTAAATAACAAATGCTGGCTTTTTCAGTGTACAACCTGCTGCTTGTGCATCGATACGATTCTGGTAAACCAAACCTTTACAAAGGGGGGGAAATTATTTGTCACAATGCTTTGAATTTACAGGCATTTACATAAATTTTTTTACAAACAAATTATTCTTGCTTTACACTGCAAAGAATCATGTTTTACAAACAGTTTTTTCCATTTGGCAATACAGTGATTTTCCTTGTTTCGTCAGGACAAAATTTATGGTTTCACAATTTCTGTGATAAAACAAAGAAAAAACATATCAAAATAGGGAATATGTGCCATGCCACATTTTAACAAGTATTTTTAAAATCCACAAGAGATTAACATGGATTTTTTCCAAAAATTGCTGTTTTTGAATGGTTCTGTGTTAAAGTACTAGATGTTTCTTAATTTTTGTTCCACAAGCCCATTGAAAATTAAATTATGGCTGTCTTGGCCCTCATTACTGTAAATATTTGAAAAGATGGTGTTTTGCTTCCACACAAGTAAAAGTGATTTTCTGCTATTTAATCATAGGTGTGTTGATTCAGACCTAATTCATCATGCTAGCAGACTAACCAAAGTATCTAACCTTATGAGATTTTAGTTTGTGGGTGATGTGATACATTTTTGTGGGTACCTCAGGAGTGCATTATTGTTTCATGTAAAGTTGCAATTAAGTCTAAGCATCATGTCATACATGTACCAGTCTTTTAATGACCTGAAGCACTATGGTACCTTTTATGTGGGTGGTAAATATGGTATGACATCACCAAACTCAGATGTAACCATATGTAATTGTAACCATATGTAGTTCTGGTCATCTAATTATCCTGAATGTTAATTTTATCAATTAAATAAATAAAATCATTTTTGGTAGTTGACCTAGATTTTTAATTGGATATCACAAAGCAATAAAACAGATGAATTTTCTGAGGTTTTAAATCGTTGTTGCTTTTTGGTCAAAATTACCAGACCTGTTGCCAAATTAAAAAGGTTTTCTTCCTTGAAGGGGCAAAGACTCTGTGAAGCATTTCAAAGTAGCAAAGGAGGGAAATATATTCAAGTTCGGGATTACTGAATTCGAAAGCCTTGAAAGTCTTATCAAGCATTTTGCCAACCAACCATTACTGGGTGGAAACTCAGGTAATGATTGTGTTTTTTGTATTTTTGTTCAAAAAATACTTCTTCCAAGCTTTTTACAACTAACTTGGTTTTGAAATGAGCTTTTTTGCATTCACTGTGAACCATTTTCGTGAATGTCATTTCACGGGGTAAAATCGTATGTGGTATTACTGGAATCTGCCTACAACATTTGTACGTTATATCTACTATCAATTGCAGTTGTAAATTAAAAATACAATCAGAACACTCATATGCTTTTAATGTAGTGTACTCTGTTATGTTATGCATTGTACAAACATGATGTAATTAAGCCAACATTTTGTATTCCTTACATAGTTTTGTTTAACTTCAAGGAACTCTTGTGCTACTGAAACATCCCTACCCTAAAGTTGTTGAAGAACCTGACAATTATGAAGAAATTGTTCTCCAATCCACAGTGAGGAGTGGGGCAACCGAAAAAGATTTAGAATTTCAAACCAAAGCCAGTTCTGTAAGCTATACAATGTGTTTTCTTGATACAAGGTGTAATTATGTGGCATGACAATGTGTGTATATTTAGCAAATGTGTAGACTGTTCCCTCTGTCATACACAAAATGTACACAAGTATTTTGTTTACCTGTTGTAAAGTTTGTTTTGGTTAGGTGTCCCTTTTGTATTTCTAAAGTGTAGCATGATTTAGAAACCTGTCTATGGTGGCAATTTAGAAGGTTAACTGTTAACTATCATTGTGTCTTACGACAAAGATTTGCTGTTGCAATGCATACTTGTCATTTCATGTGTAAAATCCTTGCATGGTTTATAATAGTGCCATGGTTGCAGTATTGACAAACCTCTTGAGTGCCGGAAAAAACCTAACCATGCAAGTGTTTGCAAAATGCTGCATTACAGATATGAATCTGTTTGCTCTGTTAGATTGTGCTAGTTTACTCACAATGCTCAAAAGCGTTTTCTCAAGCAAAAGCTGATGTAGCAAAATCAATTTCTCTTAACAACTGTCTTCGTTTGACCCATGTTGCTATGCATGTAAAGATTGGTTATAAATCTGCTGGCCAAAGTATTTTAATGTTCCACAACAGTAAGCAATTAACTTAAAAACTCAAGGGCTTAAACTGTATAAAACCCAGTAAACACATTACATGGCTTCGCTGTAATAAGGTTTAATTTTATGTGTTTTAGCTTGCATCGAAAGAGGGTTTCCTTACCAAGCAGGGGTGGTATGTAAAGAACTGGAAAACCAGATGGTTTGTTCTTTCAAAGAACGAACTCAGCTACTATGCTGATCGGAATGTGAGTACCACTTTTGGTAATGAAATAATAAATGTAAAAAAATTATATGACACAAAGCTTCGAGGTAAAAAGTAACTTTGCTTTATGTTTTTCTGCACTGTTAGGATGAGCAGCAATTGTGAAAATAACCACTGTAAATGCATTTAAGTTCTCTGAAATAAGTTAAGACTAAATGTGATTCTGCACCTAATGTTGTTGGCTAGGCTGCAGGCACATATGGCAGATACAAGAATAATGGAAGATGTTTATAACGAAAGTGTTGCAAAGCTATGTTGTCAGTTACTTTCAGATTCAGCAAAAACAAACATATCGACCATAAAGTGAAGCAGTTTTATGTCTAGGTAAATTGATTTTCTGCCAGGTCACAGTATTTTAGTTACATAGGAATTTATAGTTATTTTGTCAAGCATTAAAGCAATTTTTAAGGATAGTAGCAAATGTAGCTGAATATTTACATCTTGGTAAATCAGAAAATATGTTTAGAATACGTTGAGTTTTCAACTTGGAATAAAAATTATATTTGCACACGAGCAAGAGTGGTTCAAAAGAAAAAGCTTTGATACTCATTTTCTTACACTACTTTCAATGTACTTTTTCTGAAAACCTTAGTAGCTACAAATCTTCAAGCCTCTTTACATTTGCTTAAAGGAAATGACATCTGCTGGTTCTGAACAAAAATCCTTTTAATTTTTGCCCCAAAGTCATCATGGTCTTGTTAGAAAAGCAGGTAAGAAAGTCTGGATTGTATATGAAGGGATGTTAAGTTGTTAAGGAAGGACATGAAGACCAGAAAGGAAAGACTTAGGGTCAGACTTGATGAAGAGAAACTTTTCAAAAAAGCATGCAGCCACTCTGTGCAAAACAATCTAAGCTAGAACTAGGAGTTTTGTTCGATGTTTGAAGCGAACCGTGTTCCAATGCAGAAAAGTGTGTTTACCAGATCAGCAAGTTGTCAAAGTTAAAGATGGACCGAAGTATATTGTTGACTCAAAATATAGTAAGTCGCATCTGAACCCTCTTTAGACCAGCCCTTTACAAAAACTCTTTTTGCAGAAAGAAAAACCAATCAAAACCCTGATACTTGAAGATTGTCAGGGTTGTTGGAAAGATGATACGGTTGGAAAGAACTTTGCATTCCGACTTGAGTTTCCAGATCGAACATGGTTCTTTTATGCAAACACTGAAGAGGAACAAAAGGAATGGGTGGAAATGATCAAATGGAAAATAGTAAGTTGGGATTAAAAAGCATTTGACAACTTGGTATCTTGCTTTGCATGGTGTTATCCCATACATTTTAGAGCACCAAACTGTCCAAAAATACATATATTTCTTGAAAAAGAATACACATGTTCACTTAAGCAAAGTAAATGCAATGCTTGGAAAGCTTGGAATTGGCCTTTCTTTTCTGGACACAAGGTGGTGCAAGAGAGTTGTAAATTTTAAAATCACCTAAATCCCAAGCATGATCACGATAAAATGTTTAAATAATTATTCAGTAAATCATTTTCTTCTTTTAATCCCAAAAATAAATTCCTAGACCATCAATTAGTAAATAAAATTACCTTTACAACCTACAAAGAGTCTCTATCAAGCCTTTTTTTTTAGAAACAAATTCGCAAAGATTCAATAGTTGGAACATGAACAGTTGTGATGTATGGAACACTTTTGCTGCTGGAAACCAAACTGTTTCATATGAAACTCGAATTGTGTTTTATCCATATCATACCTATTTTTATTAACCAACTGTGTGTCACGGTTTTATCACACTGAAAAAAACAGTCACTTTCAGTACTTCTTGGGTAGTTGGGCATTTTGCTATTGTTAGCTGTTTCCTTTTAAGCTTTGCAATAGGGATTTCAGCATTTTTTTTACAATTTGTGATGTTGAAAACAACTACCTAGTAATGCACTTTTGCACACACACAAACAAGGAAGGTAAAAATTGAATACTGTATTAACTGTTTTAAAAAAACAATGTAACTTGTTTTTGCTCCAACCGAAAAGGCTATCAGCAATTATTGCATCTTCATTTAAATTGTTGTTTTTGTCTCAATGCTGAATATTGAGATAACACATAGATCTCCCAGTGCTTTTAGTTGTTGCTTTGTGCGGCTGATCTCTAGTTTTTTACCCAAATGTTACAGAGATTATATGTGTATTGCTATCTGTGAATTTGCAGAAGTAATTTTACCGCATTGTGCAACAGGTTAGAGTGTGCCAAGCAACACCCAGCAATGTGCCTCGAAAAAAACATTGTGCTTTTTACAGTTCAAGTGAAAATTGCCAATAACAGAAAAACAAGTGCACTTAGTTTTATATTCTGACGAGACTTTGGGAGCCTTTCAATATGTTAAAATTTGGGCAATGCAAGTTTCTAAACTGTAAAGTAGTTTTATTTAAAAACTTTTTACATATTGTTGGTTTAATGAGCGATAAAACCTGGCATTTTTTGATTTTATGTTTCCATCATCACATTGTCTGTATGCCCCTGTTCTACTTTTGCCAGGCAGCTTACCACCCCACTGAATAGTCTATGTGACAATTGAATTTATTAACTTACCACATCAGATTCAAAACACCAACTATTAAACATATACTTTTGAACTGTCACCAAAATTTGAAAAAGATTTTTTTTCACATGAACTGGATGTATCCTGATTTTTGTTTGTGTGTTTTGTAAATCACTGCTTTGCCCCCATTATACTTTAGGTACTGTTTCACTTCTCAGCCTCTTTGCAATATATATTCGGTAAAACCACAATTAAATCATCTTGTTGTGCTTTTGTAAGTGAAATTTATATCGTGTCTGGTGGGCGTTATAATTTTATGATCACGCTGTACATTTTATGATTCTTTGTGCACAACTTTTGTGTAAGTGCTCAGATAAGCTAAAACATGTTCATTCAGATAAATTAGGGTTATAACATAGTTCATGATTTTCTAATTTTGATAAAATGCAAATTTGCATAAATGGGTCAAAGGTCTCCAACCTTTTCTGATGCATTCTCCTTTTTCCCTATTTATGACCTTTTTAATCCTACCTTACTTGACAAGACGGGATATAAAGTAATATTTGGAACCACTAGTCGTTAATAACTAAACTATGAAGTGGAAATTTCCCCCTTATCTCATAAAACTTCTTCCCGGTTTGAAACCACCAGTCTAATTGTTGAAAGAAAAACTTTTTTGCCAGATTCAGCTTGTATTCCTTGCATTGTATTATCAAGTTCTGAAGGCAGGTAGCAATATGAAGCTTTTGACAACTGCCTCGCTCTCCTAGCATTGTGTGTACTGATGTTTGTGTACATAATAAACGAATAGCAAAACTCATGCTTATTGCTTTCGTAATAGGGTAAGCGTTACTGTGTGAAATTCGAAACCGAAATTGACTTGTGGTTTGTCTGATTGTCCCGAGTTAGCACTGACACCTGATCCTCCGATATAAGACAATTGGTTGTCAACCTGTTTAGTATCGGAGCCAAATAGGAGTAGCTTGTTGAAAAACACATCAGCCAAAGACCTTGTATACAGTGAACTAATGCAAACGTTTTGCAACGGGCACTGATAATGACAACAGTGATTTTGCATCACAATGTATTTACTGTATATAAGCACCATGGCAGGTTTTTTCTTTAACCCTTTAAGCTACTTTTTCAATATCCTGTTCTCGATTTTCACAGCGGTTTATAAAGAGTCGCAACATAGTTGTTTGATTATTACTGGATTGGAGAGTTCCTATATAACCTTGTAACGCACAAGAACGTAAAATTTGACTTCCTTAAGAGGTGTGTGCCTTTTTTAAGTGTTTTTTTTAGGCTGAATTGCTTGCTGGCAACCTAAAGTGGATTTGTTGAACTTTCGTAGCTCCATTATTTGCTTACACCTTAAAGTGGATTAGTAGGAGCGCTACAACTGTTTGCATAAAACTTTCCCTTGCTATGAACGAAACCCAGAGTTTTGCATGTGGTCTAGCCCCAAGTTTGTTATCGACTCTTTTTCGCCACCTACCGGCAGATTATATTCGCGTTTTAAGAGCCGCTTGCAAATTTCTCCCCCGGATTTCCTCCGTGGAGACAAACGTTTGGATCTTTGTAGAGGTCTGTGGTAATATGTAACTTTTAAGAGGAAGTTTCGACACTCAACTGTGGGGTTTCAGTATTCTCTCTCATTTCGAAAAATTTATGTAGGTCTTAAAAATGTAACTTTCAATTTTTGGAACAAAATTTGTTTAAAAACACATTCTTTCGTGACAGTTTCAGGTAAAATCGGAAAAAAATGCACTGGAAAATCCAAACCCAACGTTTCCCAGCAATTACTGACGCAGTTTCAATCACAATGTTACCGAATCGAAACCCCCCTAGGGTAAAAATTTTCATTTGAAAAATAATAGCTTGTACTTAACTTCAATAAAACACGTGAATAACATGCCTTTGGTACTGAAAAAATGAATAGTTGCTGTCTCATGTATCACGCGGTTAGACGTTGCATTTTTTAATGCTGCTTTTAAAACAAATACTAATTTCGTGAACCCCTTAGACTAAAACTTCTTCGAGGCGATTCAAGTAGTCACCACATGGACTTTGTGCTCGCAGGGTTGTGAGTTCGAATCCTGCCGAAATTCTTGTATTTACATCGCTTAAACCAAGTGGAAACCTACATACACATGTTTACCTAAAAGCATTTTAGCACGAGTACGTATTGTTCTGTTGTTTCAATGTCTAATTGCGGACCCAATCCATGGACATCTCAGACCTCAAGTGGTCCGGGGAACCTAGTTTGGGTAACCTTGAACTTGAAGCTTTATTTAGAATGTTCACAAAGCCCCTGTTACGGTAACACCTTGACTGGCAGCAAAGCTTGGTGCCAGAAACTATAAGATGTAAATGCTCAGCAGGTAAATTGTTTCGGGAGTCGAGAGTTACGGAGGGGTGTAAGTGTATAACGATCGGTGTTTCATATTTGTTGAATACTGGTTATTGCAATATTACCGTTATATGCATATTTGATGAAGTTTATTGCACAAATGATAAATTCGCCTCATTTTTTAATTTTAAGGTCCACTTTTTCGGCATTAAAGAATTTTTCATTTGTCTGCAGAGCAGCGGTCTGGGGGTTATTATCCCCAAATGGATAATTTGATATTTTTAGGGGGTAATTAGATTTTACTATTTTTCCGCTTCATTACAATATTCAAAACCTTTTAGAATATTCAGTTATTTGTTTGTGTTTTTTTCCGTGTAACTTTACACCCTCTGTGACGTCAAGCTGTAATTTGTTATTTTTTGAAATGTGAGGTAATTGAAATCCTGAAATCCATCAGGTTTTTCTCAGAGGTAGAAGATAATACAAAGGTTTAGAACCACTGCTGTAGAGAGCGTGTCAGGTTGCTAAGTCATGTTGGAATCTCACCGTTGCAGGCAGTCGTGCGCGCTCTTTGCATACTCTCAAGTCCATTTGCATTCAGGCGTTGACTTTTTCTCGCTTTCCCGTCAAATCGTGCCGCACCTCGGTCCGGGATCGTGTCGAGCGAAGCGTCGTGAAAATTCAACAACGATCTGCACACTTGTGACGTCACGAGCATCACGTGACGCCCGGGCACGACTTTCGAAAACGCGGATGCGAGGAACTGTTCGATATTCAGCGATTATTTTGAACTGCTTGTTGTCTCAAAAAAAAATTTGAGGAAGTCTAAAAGTTCTTGTTGCGTCGTTATCGCACGTTAACCCATTGCTTACTGTATACGTTACTTCGATTATAAACTCATCTTCTTTCAAAAGTTCGTTTAAAATTAACCCGAATCGCCTCAAACCAGTGTTTCCCAACCGGGGAAGAATTTCCACTTCATAGTTAAGTTATTCATCATAAGTGTAGTACTTCTTTTTATGCAGGTCAGTAATTCCTGATACTTAATTATCTTGCCACATGTGTATTTAGTGATACATCTGAAATGATAATTCAGCCGAAGTGACATAGATAGCAGTAGTACAGTATGTTGGCACGGTACGAAGCAAAATTCAAGGGTACGGTATGCCCCTCGCAAAAAGGTACGTGGTATGCACAACTATATACATACTGTACCGTATTACCATCCATTGTAAAGGTGTACAGAGGCGCGGTACGCCCTTTGCGACGAGGTATGTGGTACGCACGACTTGCTATATAACTGCCATAATAATCCATGGCGCAGCATGTTAGGCAACCAATACACTCCCGTATGTCGGGCGAATTTCCGCATTGGGGAACATGTGACTAACGAGTGCGGGCTTCCCACCTTCTTAAACACAAACTCAACGCGTAGCATGGGATGCGCAACTTCCACTTTATGCAGTGAATAAAATCTAATGGGACTTTACGTGGATTTCGGGATATTTGAATGTAACAAGCTGTCGAACTTTGCAAAAGTCAGCAGTGAAGTTGAATCGTGTTGAAATCGAGAGGTCACAGGTTCAAATCCAGGCCACGAACCCGCCATTTCCGTGATCATGTTTGAATGCTGAAGTAGCTATACTGGGCGTGGATTCACGCTTGATTGACATGTTTCTTGTCGTAAAGCCAAATTTGCAAAGTTTGTTATCACGGTTACTTGGTTATATGTCTGGAACTGGTGTAATGGACACACAACTTGGAACACTGTGCGATTTCTAGATCTTTGCCTAATTTGGTTTTCTGGGTCATTTAGTTACCAAATATGTACCAAGGAATCTTAAACGCTTACAACTTTAAAACTAAAAAATACTGAATTCCGTGCGTTTAAGTAATTTTTATCAGCTCTGGTATGGCGGTTTGCTTAACATTTACATGTCATTTAGTCTTTTTACAATGACAAAAAATTCATTAAATCAGCCGGCATTACTAAACGTTGCAGATCTTGTACAAGAGAAATACCCCTATTTCTGTTTTGTGCAGTTTAACCTTTTAAAGGTCAACGGAAAAATTACATCACAAATGTATTTTCTCATATTACGTACACTACGTGAAATATGAACGATTTTAATATCTCCACTTGCTGTGAGATGAATGATAAACAAGAATAATAAGCCACGCTTTAATTAATACCACAACACAAACGAACAAGAGACGAACGTCTACATGTGATTAAGTGTGTTTAATAATGGTTTACATATCTTCTAAGTGGCCCATTGCAACGTCGAGTCACGCGTGTTATACACGAAAGCCTTTATCCGGACTTTTTCCGTTCGAGATTGGATCGATCGTGGATTCCATTCATGAGCGCCATACACGTTCTAGGCACGCCCACAACGCCTGCATGAACGTGTTGCTATATCATGCGTCACCTTTCAACGAAAACACGAACAAACCATTATACGAGATGCTTTTCCGCAAATCCTTTATACTTCTACTGCTCGATGGACTGGGTCGTAGAAGCAGACAAAAGGTTCACTAAACCTGGTGGATTTTCGCATTTTTTCAACTTATTATCCATTTTTCTGACTAAATTTTTAATTTCTATAATATATCAAAATCTGATGATATAGTTTACTAGTTCTGCTATACTGATATAAAACAGAGTTATTTTCAGCTAACAGGTTCAGTTGATTACCCACCTGCTACCCTGTTATTATGTGTTCGCTGCGCGCAGATGTTCTATCAAAATTTTGACTCCTTTTTGCATCACTTTAAACTTGATTATGTTTGACTTTATTCTGCTCAAGGCTGTATTTGGTTCGACGGGGCTCAATAACCTAAGCTTCTTCAATACAACTATTTTAATGACTTACTCCAGTAGTCCCCAACAGAGGAGGAATTTGATAATTTAAGGGGTGCAGCAGTTCTTGAAAGTTATACCTACTTTTTATCATTTCTTGTCTAGTAGGGTAGGAACGAAAAATTCCAAAATAAACAAAGAGGGGAATGCATCAAAAAATGTTGGAAACCACTGACGTACACTCTTATATACGGACTTTTTGATAAATTTTTTTGTTGTTCGTATATTTGTCATTTAATTTTGTCTTTCATGAGCGTACAAAGATTGTTATTAATTGTCGCAAAACACGGTCAAACGCATTCAAGGCTTAATCAAACGCAATGAAAAATCTACGCAGTGATGGTTGTTTAAGCTTGAAACGTTTTGTAATTCCGTATGTCGAAGAAGGATCCTTTGCAATTTGCGGCGAGCTGACATTTTAAAACGTGTCTTGGGCGGACATTTTAAATTTGCGCTCTTTTAGCCAATTTACTCCATTGTCACTGCAAACTTCACCGTGGATGTCTGAAGTCTGTTTAATATAAAAGATGGCCGAGTGGTTAGAGCAACTGCCTTGTGCTCGCAAGGTTGTGGGTTCTAATCCCGTCTCGGTCGCTTGTGTTTCCCTGAACAAGAAACTTAAGCGGCATTGCCCCAACCCAGTGGAACCCGATGGGTTGACCCAAACTAATAGTAAGAACAGTTCAAATCAAGTAAGGTCGACGGTAGGCTTATTATGAGCATATGGAGTTCGGGCGTTGCTCCAGCCACTGACGTTAAAATGAAACAAACAAACAAACAAAGCTAAATTGCTGCCCTATCGATTACCATGTTTCGTGCGCCCCGTGTTCAACAAATCTAGAACATTCCTTATTAAACAGGCCCCCAACGCATAGGCGTTTAATGTTGCACACATGTTGTGGTATTTTTATTGAGGTTTAATATTACATTAGCGCTATGCACGTCAGTGGAAATTTGTTTTTTTGACCTGAGCTGTTTGTAACTGAATAATCTATGCCCGTGTCGAATTGTAACTCATACTCTTTTAGTCTGACAACAATATTTGTTTTTCATATTTTTCAAAACAACAAACTGTGGATTTTTACATTTGCTAGTGTCAAGTTATAGAATTGTTAACACCTTAACACCTCTTACGTAACATATCGTCACCTTAATAAACGCTCTGTCCTTGTCACGTGTGCATATATACTCCACTGCTTTTGCTTTGCGATTATTACGTGAAACACAACTTGATACGAACGAACGGAGTACTCGAGGATAAGAACCAGCAACTACGTGATTGGTTGCTGCAAAACCACACCAGGTTGTAAATAGCCCTTTGTTTTGTATTACAAGGCATTGTTGTGTGTAACAAACGGCTTATCATTTGTTTGTTAACTAGCTTATTAGTTAATTTTGGTCTTGTTTATTAAATATATCCCTTGGATTAAACCAGCGTTTTCCAACCGTTTTTGGTGTATTACCCCTATTGGTTATTTTAGAAGTTTTCATTCCTTCCCCTTTAGACAAGAAGTGGAATAAAATAACATTGAAAGGTTTGAAACTACTGGTCTGCCTATAAGACATAGGACACTTATCTTAGAATAACTTAACTGTGAAGTGAAAATTCCTCTCCGGTTTAAAACACTGGAATAAGTCAACATTTTCTGGCGGCCCGCTACAAAATAAAGTTGAACCACAGTGATCTATACCGACAACATAGGTATCAACACATATGTGTTGTAATGTGTGGACATGACATGAAAAGGCACTGGCAAAGACCCGCGGCTATAATTAAACCCAAGGGAACTTGAGATGAAAAACAATGACGCTGAAAGATGGAATCAAGTCACGTATGCATTTGATTATATTCACATTACCAGCAAAACAAATCACTTCCTGAAAGAGGGCGTTGGTTTCTTTTGTTTGGTGACTCATTTCAATTCTAATTTCGGAGCGAAATAATTAAGTTTAAGCCAATGCGACATTTGGTATTCTGATGAAAAAATGATTAAACTTGCAGTTGGTATTTACAGAGCAGTTTGACATCGATTGTCGATTGGTTTGCAGCGAAACATGTTGACCACTTAAACCAGTGTTTCTCAATATTTTTCTTACGCAGCCCAGATAATGTTTCAAAAATCTCGTGTCTACTGTCTCATCAGCATGGCAAGCTTTCCTCATTTTAAACCTGTTCTGACACAAATACGGATTATTTAAAACGAAAGTCTAGCGGTTTATTCTAAAATGCACTTTAGTAAGAAACTCGCTGTTGAACACATCAACTTGTTTCCTAATTCTTGGGGATGATGATTAAGATTTGTTAACAGTTTCATCTAACTGCGCGGCCCATTTGAAACCTACATGCTGTATGACCCACTGGTTGAGAACGCTGACATTAATTCACTTGTGCGGGAATTGGCTGATGCGAATCAAGCCTTATATTTGCCTTATCAATTATCAGTTTGTAGCACAGGACTAACATGAATTTGATGGAATTTGCAAAGGACGTTCACCAAGTAGCGCATAAAGAGAGCGCATGTCTACGCAATGTATAACCTAAGTGGACATTACAAAGAATATTTTACAAGAAATTTGTATTTCAAGACCTCCAAACCCCCAAAATGGCCAAAATGTGGCAAGTTATGTCAACGCGTATATATAGAAGCATCACGTATGCAGCTGCAAACTCTATGAGTTTAAAAAATCCCGCACCAGCCCTTCCAGCTGCAATTCGTCGTGCGTAGGCCGTATGGAACCGCATCAACCGGTCAGGCGCTTGAATCAGAATTGCATGCAAATTTCCTATGACATATGTGGCTGGCTTGCGGCAAATAATGACGACCAGGAACCCGGCCAGTTAAGCCGCATACGAATCTGCCCCCTGACAGTTGTGGTGAATGCGGTCGGGGTCACCACGATTTCGACCCATTCCATCTCACTCCGCAATAAATGTCATTTTGAGGGATTGAAACGTGCACGAAAGCTCTCCAGGTCAAGTCTAGGAGACACGACGTTAAGTAGTGTGACATGGGAACCGACACGTAGAGGGCTATTGTAATGAATTATTGCGTTTAACTGCAATACTTCGGTTTTCTTCCATTCAACAGTATAATCTCTCAGATTATAGGAAACGCAATTGTACTAAATATAATCTACATATCTACGTAATTACTTAATATAGTAATCCATCCATATGCGATAGTTTGATTAGTCCAGAGATTGTGTATACATGGGTTGTGTTTACTAGTTGTTGGTTGGTAACGAAATAAAAACGTTTGAAATTGAACGTCAGACAAGTTGGAGATGACAACCTTTATTGACTATAAACGTCTGGATTTTTTGCTTACAATAAGGGTTCCGAGCTTTTTGTCGCCGCTTATAGCACCTGGTATCAGAAAAAGTAATTTCGATCAGAAACTTATCTTGTTTTCTAAATCAAATAATATAAGAACGCAGTTCAATTTAATGCGCGAGAGGTTTTCGCGTAACACCTGGATTGCCTTATCACTGATGGAATGCCTAACACTGATTGGGAAGCACTATCTTGCAGAGACCAACATTTTTGCCAGCAAGACTTACAAAATTTCCGACCCATCGGCGCGCTTTTGTTTTGCACCATGTACTGCACGGTTTGTTCACATACCGCCCGACAATTGTAAAACGAACACTCTTTTGTGTAAAGAAATTGCTGCCCTTAGGACTAAAAGTTCTTAAACATCGGACGGAATCTTCTCTAGGGTTCGGCAAGGGTTAGGAAATGATGTTAACGTGGCTTGTATGCAGGGTTCTGAGAATGCATGTGTAAACCCAATAAGTTTAATAACCACTTCTTTATTCCGTTGAGCTTCAAACCTAATTCCACGCCCGGCATCGCTCCGTTAAAAACTGCGACATGTTTGTTATAATTCAATGAGAAAATGCAAGCCCGCACCTCACCGTCGACGACTGTCCCCGGGACACACGGGTCTGCATACCGGATCACAGGAAACGTTCCGAGGAACCACGCTCGTGTTTTCGTTTAGCCGGGTTTAATTAGGCCACCAAAACTTGCGGGTTCAACCACCGTTTCATGCAACTTTGTGCGGTCGGTTGCGATACTACGGCAGAGCATACCCAGTACACTTCAATACCAGGACACATGACTCGATAACCCGTGTTTTTTTCGGTGTCCTTGCTGTTTTAGGAAACCGTTCAACAATGACAAATTTGATGAAGTGACAATGCAAATTAAATTGAGCTTGACTTGTGTGCAAAAACTTTGTTACGTTCCGACAAACGCAGTTGCTATCTTCAGGAATCAACGCATCAACATCGTTTGTCGAAGCATAGAAAATATGGTAAATAACTACTTGCTTGTATCTTCTTATTGAGACCTTTGAAACCGCAAATTGTGTACCTAATTGTAGAATACCATCCCAATAATAAATTGCGTTGTTTTTGTTGCAAGAAAGCCCGTATTCTGTGTCGTGAATATAAAGGCGTAGATTCTAAGCCTTGGTTTTTCTCTCAGCGCGCTCTCACCGACCATGAGTGACAGAAAATGCAAACCAT
>QXVZ01023349.1:0-11169 GCA_008931825.1 Phallusia fumigata | reverse complement strand
AATCATTATTGGCTGTTTGCTGTTATAATGAAAATAAGCCGGTTTATGATAATTAATGATGTGTTTAGAATTTATGATTAATGAGACTCTAGTTTTTATCACTACAAATCTAGTTTTCAAACAAAATTCCCTCTTGCAAATAATACAGTTATCCCCTAGTGGGAAACCCCCTGTTAAGAAGCACCGGTTTACATTTTAAATGATTGATGTCTTAAAAGCGGTAAATCAGCGAGCTGAGTGTTTGTCGCAAAAAAATATGTGTTATACGAACCTTCCTGTAACGTCGCTAGTAAAAGTGATTGATATTTCTTCTCCCACTGATAAATACGAATTTACTTCACAACATAAGCAACAAGAAATGGTGTTGAAATGTAAAGGCTGATTCACACAAGATGCGTTTAACGGTTGTTAAACGTTTTCACCATTTTCTTGCAGGACCTGTAAACACCAAAAAAGACGTCATTGACTTACACAACAAAGTTACATAACACTCGGCAACCCGCGGTCCTTCCTACATGTGACTGTGATGATAGATTTGTCTGAATCGAGTTTCGTCACGAATCCTAAACATGTTCTGTTTTTTAGGTTCAAACAAAGCCAGAAGTTCGTTGCCCTGTCGAAGAGCGTGCGAATTCCACATGAAATAATGTATGTTTTATATTCTTTAGTGCAGAAGTTCTTAACCAAGGATACCAACACCCATACTGAGTACGGGATATGTTTCTAAGGCAATATAAGGATATTGAATCAATAGGGCCAACGATATAGATACTACATTATATTAAAAACATAACAAAATTGTTTGTCATACACTTAAGAACAATAAATACTTTTCAGAAATTGCAGAAGGAGGTGCGAAAACTGGCCGGTGATTTCATAAAGGTGCCAATACGAAAAAAGAATAAAAATCCATGATTTAGTAAAATTTTATCGATGTAATGGCTGATTATTATTAAAATGCCTTCCCTTATAAATTTACTTTTCATCTGAACATGCCACAAAAGCACTTTATCGGCCATTACTCACAATGCGATTTTGGAAACATGTCAAAATATGTCAGACTTTCAATCAGATTAAGACGATGCGATCACTCATTTAACTAAACATCGATGGTTTCATTCCGATTATATTCTCGTTAAACTCTCGTTAAGCACAAGGTCTCTCGTTAAACTGGATAGAGATGTTCATCCTTCGCACAGCAAGGACACACACGGCCTCAAACTATGTTCTATATATAACTGGTACAACTGCACACGCTATGGATTACATCAGTAGTTTGCAACCTTTAACCGATATTCAAAGCTAAATTCCCTTACTGGAAACTTAATTCGTAATTAGTTTTTTTTGTACCAGTATATTAAGAAGAGAAATTAAGCTGTGAGCTGCAGACAGTGCACACTGTTTCGACCTGTAAGGTCTCATCAGTGCAGCTGGTGACAGGACATTGGCCGTTTAGGCTAGTCTACTGTGTGCACTGTCTGCAACTCACAAAGTCATTATTGGCTGTTTGCTGTTATAATGAAATTAAGCTGGTTTATGATAATTAATGATGTGTTTAGAATTTATGATTAATGAGACTCTAGTTTTTATCACTACAAATCTTGTTTTCAAACAAAATTCCCTCTTGCAAATAATACAGTATCCTCCCAGTGGGAAATCCCCCTGTTAAGAACCATTGGTATACATTTTAAATGATTGATGTCAAGTGCTAAATCAGCGAGCAAAAATGATGTGTTATACGAACCTTCTTGTAACGTCGCTAGTAAAAGTGATTGGTTTTTCTTCTCCCACTGATAAATACGAATTTACTTCACAACATGAGCAACAAGAAATGGTGTTGAAATGATAAGGCTGATTCACACCATATGCGTTTAACGGCTTGCGTTACGGTTTTTTGATCTCGCGGCAAGCAGCGGGGCACTTACACAAGCCGCGACCAAGTTTATCTATCAGACATGGCCAAAGTGTTTTATGTTTGATGCATAGACTTTGATCGCGGCTGGTGTAAGTGCCCGCTGCTTGCCGCGAGATCAGAAAACCGTAACGCAAGCCGTTAAACGCATCTGGTGTGAATCGGCCTTAACACGACGATGGTGTGAATATACGGGAGAATATACACAGACGAATTAGGTACACATTTTACGGTTTTAAATTTATCTCAATAAAAAGATACAAGCCAGTACAAGAGCATCTTCTGATGAAGACAACAGCGTTTGTCGAAACGTAGAAAATGTTTTACACACATGTACTTCTTACTGATTCAATCAGAACAAATATTGCCTACAATAGATCTTAATAATGTGCAACAGGTCCATAATACATACGCCGGACAGCGTCCAAAATCTACGTATTTTCGTGAAACAAATTTACGAGAAATATACAGTTTATTTCACGACCACGTAAACAGGGGTCGGCGACATTTCCAAGCCGCAGGCCAAAACCAAGACCAGCAAGGTCTCAGTGGGTCCTTACTCGTTTTCTATTTACAAGTCCGTTCCGTTCATTAAACTTGCAAATTTAGAGTATTTTAGTCGGACTATGCTGTTTTAAATTGGTGAAAGGGGCTGCGGGGCGGATGATTTTAGTTGGCGGGCCGTAGATTGCCGACCCCTGGCAAACAGTAATACAGGATGCAACAATCTTTTAAGTGTGTTTACAATTTCCTGAACCTGCAAATTGCTTAGGGGGCACAGTACAGTCTTGAGGATAATTTGTGTTCAAATCTGTAATCTTGCCAAGTTTCGGGGCCATCTTAGACGTAAAGGGTTTCATGATGCCATAAGATGAGCTTTGCTGTTGTGCCTTCAAATCATCAACAAGTCCCTTCCATGAATAGCCACCCAGGTTTAAAGTATCGTACTTGTATCCAAACAGCTGCTGGTAGTAAAAGGAATTGCGCACTGTCCAAACTTGGGAGTTTAGCGTCACGTGGTTGGGGTTCATTGTGACGTTGCAGAACGGAGACATCGGCCAATCAAATGACCCGCTGATATCGGGAGTCATTTTTGTCCCAGCCTACCAAAAAAGAAATTTTTTTATGTTCAGGTGTTCTTAATCAGCGCCAAAGTCGCCTATTTTCCGATCTCTTATTAAACCCCTTTAACTATGGGACAAGTTCAATTCTTTCGGTAAATAGGAAACTGTATTACAGTGGTTCTTAAACTTTGCGTCGCGACGCCCTGATGTGCCATTCTAATTTTCCAAGGGCGTCGCACAATAATTCCGCATAGCTTAAATGTTTTTTATCATTTAATAAAACTTCGATAATAAGCGACTTGATTAAATTCTTATCGCTGGTACATCGAAAGTCCAACTAACTTTTCCAAAGGCGTCGCATCTAAAAACGTTTTGAGTGCAACATAACCAACTTACTGCCACGTAAGAGCCGACAAAGCTGGATTTCGTCCAATCCTGGTTTCCAACGACGTCATGTATTTCTTTGTACAAGGATAACAGTCTGTCAATCTGACTGTGGTGAAGCCCGAATATCGGATCGAAAGCAGAATAGGTGATACTTAGCATGCTGTACAAGCAGATGTAATTCTTGAACACAGTCTTGCCCGTACAAAGACAATTGTGAATCTGTAAAACAGCGACATCAACAGTTGAATGCGAGATGTTGTTGTTTGAAAAACAATTTTCTGTGATATTTTTTTTATCACACGGATTTTTCAAAATCTAAATTGCTCATGTTTTCGCAGTACATAGTGAAATGGAAAACAAGCCACATAAAAACCCTGCTAGATAGTTTTAAGCGCCAGTTGGCATTGACAACAATCAGTTTTGCGTCAATGCAGACTAGATGTGCCTCTCTGATGTCACGATCAGTAAAATCAGTACATTTGCCTGGTTGTAAAACAAGTCTACTTGTTACGTCATCTCATATTTGACGTCATCGGAGTGCTTACAGTTTATGACGACATTGTTTTGACCTAACGTAACAATGGTGTTTTGTTAACTTCCGACAAATATTGTTAAAACGAACTTTGATAAGCTTTGCAAATTCTTTTGTTTAATCCACAGCAGGCGTTAAACTATAAGATCGCTAATTTGTTAAAAACCTGGTCATGCGGGCTTTCCTGCATAGAATTGTACGTGGCGTAGTTGTACATGTTCATCGCCCGGATCACACTCCGCAGAAGTAACTTGTTGTTGGACAAACCAGCCATGTTTGGGAATCTCCAAGTGTGACTGAGAACAAATAGCAAAAAAGCATCACATTTTACGATATATGCTGCAGATACGAGCAGTGCGATGTCGGTAATGTCGTGCATGTGATAGGGTAAGGGAATTTCCCACCAGGGAGTATTTTATATTTGTATGGCTGGAAATTGACACGAGCAGGGCGATGCGGTAATTTCGTGCATGTGTTAGGGTAAGGGAATTTCCCACCAGGGAGTATTTTATATTTGTATGGCCGGAAATTAGTTTATTATGTAATTGCACGTTTTTTGGTAAGTGCAATTAGCTTTGTATCTCTTCATACCATACTGACACAAACATATTGTGTACGAACTGCTTTAAATATCGGATAAAGTGGTCTATGGAATAAAGATGTTGAGAAGCACTGGGTAAGTTATGTTCGCGACGAGACTGACATGACAAATATACTGAACTTTACCATGTTTGCCGATTTAAATTTGCAGATTACAGTGAATCATCTGTTTACTGTAAAGCTTATGGCACCGAAGGTTGACGTTTATGGAGTTTTTCGTTTATACCAGCAAACTTTGAGGCATAATTTACTTGGTCCAAAGCTAAGATGGGCGGTAATGGTTTACCAAACCAAAATCTCTTTAATATCGTTCGCATAGGTACGCAGTTTTATACAGTAATGTCAACGAAACATCCAACACGTCATCAGGTAAATGTTACACGTCCGTAAGCAAATCGATGGTATTTAAATGCACAAACAGAATTCGCAAACAGATCGATCGATTGATTTAATGTTAATTGACATTTCCTTTTGTCCCTAATGATCAAATCAAAGTGATTAGTCGGGTAAGTACCGAGTAAACGAACGTTTTCCAACAGCATCGTGCATTTAATTGAACTGGGTTTTTTGTGGCATTTATATTTTTCGACACAGAAACTAAAAAAGTTATATGATCGAAAATGCTTTTTCTGGAGCTAGTTGGTACGCGACCACAAAAAGGTTGGGAACCACTGTATTAGGCTCTAAGACAGGGGTGGAGAAATTATTTAATACTGCGGGCCGCATAAATTGCACCACATTACGGACGGATCTAAAAAAATTGGCTGTTCGTTTACAAAAATGGAAGTGGTTAAATGTGTGGCAATTTTTATTCAAGTTTGACGTCATAATACGGTTAAATGTTGAATATAAATCACCAATAATGGCGAAGTCATCTCAAAGGAAATTATTATGCATAAACTTTTAATGGTTTTTATTTTTGAGGCTGTATGTTGTATATTTAACAAAATTTTGATGCGGGCCACATTAAATAGTCGAGTGGGCCGCAGGTTTCTCACCCCTACACTAAAAAAGGATATCACTGATATTTTGTGGCAAAACTCACCAAGTCATGTTCAGCACATCAACGTGCGTCGGCATGTAAGTGCTGTAAAACGGATTCTTCATATATCTGTTTAGAACCGGATCGAATATTTCCGAATCCCGAACCAAATAAGGTAAACGCTCCCACCCTACTTCTGTCCAGTCCCAGTATGGCATTCCGAGCGTCTTATTTATCAAGTACTTGTTCATTCCTGTTAAAAAAACAAACACATGCACGACGTTTAGTTCTTACGAAATGAAATATGCCAAAACAATTCAAACTTTAAGATTATGATTCCTATGCCAAATAGTTATTAAAGACGGCATGCTTTATTCGTCATACGTTTCGGCAATACCTCATGCCACCATCAGTGATACAATAAGGTTGCACCAAGTATTTGTGCAAGTAAATGCGGAAACGATAAAGGAAGGTGCGAAATAATCACGTCATAAATATGTGGGTCAGAATATTTCGATTAATGTTATAAACAGATTCATGTTCGACTTCCCAAAGTAAGCAGTCTCTTTACCGAAACTACAAGTTATACCAAGAAGTTCTGCATTAAAGTACTCTTTGCAGTCGGTCGCGTGCTTACCTAATTCAAGCTGGATGATAATTAAACGGTGCCAGGCTAGGAACAACGGATGAGCGTGCCAGCTGCAGTGTCCGTTACCGTGTCCAGCGATCGTTTTGTACCACGGACATTCGAAAGGCCACCCGTGCCATTTCACTATGTACTGCGAAAACAAGAGCAAAATCGTTATATGTTTGAACGAAAGTAAATCTGGTGGTGCAATAGCACAGCAAATCATTTAAACCTGTTGTTCTTACTATCTACTAAACATTACTTAACAAAAGAAAAAGTTTTTTGACTTGCTAAAAAGACAACCAGGCTTAATGCCAGGCGTACAGCATACAATTCAAACTTTTTTTACCATAAAACCACCAGAGGAACTGTCAGCTTTAAACTTGGTGTAAGCTTGAATCAAATCGTGCATTTCTTCATCTGTTAGTGTTCGCACGTTTTTACGAATTCGGAAAGCTAAGAAACGGAAAAAAATATGATCCACGAAAGCTGATGGTATTTCGTAATGTTCAATGTTTACAAAACATACTCTTATTTGGATTCTTTTTAAAAAAACATAACTGCCAGAGAGCTTGTATCAGTAAAAACCCTGTAATGCAAACGTTTTATTATCAGTGCATAATGACAAGAAGCGTAAAACCATGCATTATTACTTGTATACACAAGTGGGGAGGAAAGAAAACTTAATGACGTCACTAATTGCGTTTTTCTTTTCCCCTCACATGTGTATATAGCCACTTTACAAGTCCTTGTCTTGTGCTCTTAAGTATAAATAGACCGCTGTACGAATTTATAAATGCTATGACGGTTTCTAACGTTTGGTGACCGCTGAACATTTCCTGTCCTGGCTTCCAGCTCCTTCGCATCTGCTCAACGCCATCACACCGTTTGATTTGCAAACCCTTCCACGTGTCTGCAATCCACCCCATTCAGCTTTAATGCAAGTGCTCCAAGCCGACCAACTCCCCCAAGTGGCTGAAAATAAACAGAAAAGACTTTTACTAGAAAGTTAAAGGTGTGTTTGGTAAATATAATACAGCAATTTTCATCTCATGACATAAGGCATTGGTTTGCAACTGTTTAGTCACGACCACTTCTAAACACTCTCAAAGTTCGGCCGAACACACTTCTTGCAAAACATTATAATGCACAGTGAGCAGTTCAACTAGAATTTGGAATAGTTGTAACTTTTAAATTTGTCAAGGATTAAACGTGCTTATTATTTTTTTAGAAATAGAATGTTGGGTTACAGTAACACTGCGGCACACCCAGCATCGTCTTGCGACACATCGTTTGCGGAGCACTGTGATACGAACTATAGAAAATCCACAAAGTAAACTACAAACGAACACTAAATCAACAAAAAGAAACTTGAAATGGCGCAGACAACAAGCAGCAACAATTGACTTGCCCGTATTACAGCTTTTGGAATCACTCCCCAATTTGTATCCGATCTTGCAAGTGCATTTGCAGCAGCCATTATTTTCGTCTATAACTTTGCTCTGTGCACATTGTGTGCTGCAAAGCACCTGTCCCTTCGAACACTTTTTGTTTTTCACCACCCGCAAGGCGGCGGTAAGGAGCGTATCGCTTGTTGCGTCACTCATCGGGATCATCGTCATATCCGGTTCAAAAATACGGACTTGGTCCATTCCTTGATATAGCACGATGTGGTCGTTTTGCATGATACCTAAGGAGATTGATTGTTTTTGATGTTGTTGGTTTNCCCGCAAGGCGGCGGTAAGGAGCGTATCGCTTGTTGCGTCACTCATCGGGATCATGGTCATATCCGGTTCAAAAATACGGACTTGGTCCATTCCTTGATATAGCACGATGTTGTCGGTTTGCATGATACCTAAGGAGATTGAGAGTTGGTTTGATGTTGTAATAAGAAGATACAAGCCAGTACTTGCGTGTAAAACATTTTTCTACGTTTCGACAAATGCTGTTGTCATTATCAGGAATGTTTTACGGACAGGTACTGGTTTGTATTTTACCGTGAGTTCTGTACCACATCTTTAATAGCAAATTTTCAGTTGTTTAGGTAAAATTTGAACATAAATGTGGCGACATAAAAGTAAATGATCAAAGACACTGCAAAATTCCAATACTTTTTTCGGTATTAACCGTAATAAGTAAGAAACACGAATATTGAGAATAAACATTTTTGTGTTTTATGTGTTTTTGTTAAAGGTACTGTTACAATTTCGTACTTATTTCTAAGATTTGTCACAATGCATAAACTTTACAACCACGCTAGTATAAAGCCCGTAAAAAAATATGTTTTTCCGTTGTGGCCCTTATGCTGTTTTCAGTTGTGCGGGCCGGGTTAAATCCATTTAAAACCCTGATTCGGAAACGTTTTACAGTAATTCTTGTTACACAACCAGGTAATTGTCGTTGACCTTGGCCGACAGATGTTGCTTAACGATTATTGTCGAACGGAAATGTCGAGTTTCGTTAATATTTTATGGGGAGTCGAATCGGGTTAAACGCTTGACAGATCAATAGAAGGCCAAGTGCGATTCGTAACCAACGGGATGTCAGCACACACGAGGTGCTCGTATATATATTTGGGTGCAAATGAAAAGAAGTTATAACAAATACGGTCTTATTATATGCGTTTTTATTCAACGAAAATTAAGAGATGTGAAAATTCCTTTGAATCTACAATATTTTGGACCAGGGGAGGTCAACCTTTCCCAAGTCGCTGGCAACCATCAAGATCAGCAAGGTCTTATTGGTTGTACTAAAGCTTGTATGTATTTAAAGGAAAAATTCGAGGAAGTCATGGCAATTCAAGCCCAGTACAATAAGTTCAATGGGTTATCATATTTCGGTAGCACATTAACTTTTTATTTTGTATGGTTCCTACCCAATTGGGCAGAACTTGACATGTATTAGAAAGTTACGATACATACAAGGCGACGTTATACATGATTTGCTTTACAACTATTTCGCGTTTACACATTATTTCTAGCCAGGTTTGACCTTGGTTATGACCTTCGTTGACGATGACGTCATACCGAACAAAACAGCTCAAAGACGCAGCGAAATTATTTTATCACTGTAGCAAACAGTTACCTCCAAGCAATCAAGGCTTTAATACTTCCAAAACCAACTGATGCTTCATAATATTGATTCTGAAATAAGCTTTTCGAATCACTATTTAATACATTTCATTCCAAGCGGAGCTTGGTGTATATTGCTGTGGTCGTCATGAGTGCAAAACGAGAAGTTAAAACTGTGCGTTGTATAAAAAACGTACTTCCAAACATTGTCATTCCTTTGCATTATTGTAACACAAGCAAAAATTTCACTTAAAATCCAGTGAAAAACCCGCCATGATTCAAACGCGGGGACTTACCTTCAACGAGTTGCTCATTGGTCACTGTGAGCGTTGCCGTGGCAACCGTCACGCCGGCGAGCACGCAGAGCAGTGGGGCCCAGAGCCCGGAATGCATTTCCTATGTTTTAAGCTGCGCGAGAGAGAAAAGAGCGGAAGAGGAGGAGGTTACAAACGGGAGTGGGATTGTGTGTGGAAATCCTGTGTTTGCAGTTATCTCCATGCATTGCTGCCTATTGGCTTGTAACTCGTTTTCCTGCAGTTTTGTAACGTGGGTGCTGCCGTCAAGCCTAAACAAACTGTTTTCCTGAAAGAGAACCTAAATAACCACGCAGCTAAACTTTGACTACCACAAATTGGTTGGTACGATTCATAACATAAGTGCCCGTACAACTATTCAGCCCATATGCTGCCTCTGAACTCCTACCCAATGTAGGCGTCACCACTAAGTACCAAAATTCCCCGTGGACAGCCTAGTTTCGCAACATGACATAGCATGTCTGCAACCCACTCTCCTGCACACAAAGAATGCGTAAAGTCACAAGATCTTATTTGCTTTACAACAGTGATTCTTAACCTTTTTTCTTGTCTGCAAAATCACCAACTATTTGTTGACCACCTTCTACGATTTCCGGAAAAGTAATTATTGTTCTCATTTTCAAATAACAAACAATTTTTGTTTGGATGTTATAGATGTAATGTAGTATCTACATAATTGTGTCCTAATGATCCATCATCCTCATACTCCCTAGAAACAAATCCCGTACCCCTGGTTAAGAAGCCTTGCGCCAATGTAACGTTACCGATCTAATATAAGCTTACAGGCCTTTATGCAACAACAGAAATTGCGGGAAATTTAACTTATCGTGAAGCGTCGACAAATTTACAGGTGTCCTAAATAGCAAAAGTGCAATTTGAAATCCACGTTTTTGAAACGACTACTCAATACAAAGTTAAAAAAACTTCAGCTTGCACTCGCAACGCATGAACATTCTCACTTATGCTGCTGCCGGCATAGGCGGTGATACAAACATTGTTTTCACTTTGTAACGTACACATCCGGACTTATACAGCCGAAAGTGAATGCGGGGATGATTTGGTGGCGTTGGACTTCAGGACGCAGACAGACAACGTCAGTAAACTGGTCTGACATTTGGCGGCAAAAGTAAACAACGACACATTACCCCGTCATTCCAGAAGCAAAGTTCGGTTTTTGGCGAATAGATTAGCGGTTTAAGCGAGTAAACCCAAATTACTGAAACAGGTTTAATCATTTTTACAAAGTACCTGCCCAAGTATATGGCTTTTTGCAAAAAAAAAATATTTTTCATTTGCGCTGCCTCCCTAAAACGTTGACGATTTCTAAATGCAGCAACTATTTACCAATGCGCAGCATCCAAAAATACTAAGTTCCGTTCGTTAACAAAGCAACACATAACTTTACACGCCACTTAGCAATAGCAAACCTGGTAGCCTCAAACAACATATAGAAGTCTGACACTAATCACTAAACACTGAGCTGCTAAGGTTATAAACTTGTCAATCACTCTCATGTCGCATCATTTTGCATTTGGGACAATCCCACCAACATATAAACACACATTCGGGGCAGTGAGAGTTAAATCTTCTCACAACAGACAAACAACCTTGTAAAACAGGAACTGTTTCACCGCGTTGTGGATTCAAAATAGATCCCACGCCATATAATGCTGCCCACG
>QXVZ01023340.1:0-24613 GCA_008931825.1 Phallusia fumigata | reverse complement strand
ACATTTAAATAAAGTGAAAGCATAAGCAGGTATATTTATTTGTAGGCTACATAAATGCCTTAAGTACAGGATTAACTTCTGGCTCCAAATGGAGGTTTAAAAATCAGTCAGCTGTAACCGAAGGATACAAGGTGACATCATTTTGTAACACAAACCAACTTTAACGTACAAAGATTTGATGAGTCATGGGAAAGTCAGGAAAAGCTAACCTGATATATTTTCCCTTGGGATTGTTTTATGTCACTAAATCACAGCCAATAACATGCAAAAAACCATTGGAGTCATGACATAAAAAAACATATACTAGACAACTATACTCAAATCCAAAACTGAACCCTTAAATATTAAGAACATTAAAACTGAGATCTTGTATATTTAACATATTTGCTAAATGTACCAAATCAGGCAAGAACAAATTTTTGCTTAAAAACCCCAAAAGAGTGTCCTATTAAAATTCATTTTGACCAGTAACTCTAATTAGGGGCAACATAAACAATATGTATATATTGAACAAACAGAATTAACAAATGGATTTAAATTCACTTTTAGTACATTTTATAGATATATCAATTAAAAGTTATAGGGCAATAAATCCTTTTAGTCCATCATTACTTTTGAGGCTTTTTACAGCCACATTTATCCAGGAGTTATCCCGCTGCCTCAGTTTTCCTTTCCAAACATCTCCGAAGTTTCCACTTGTGATTACAACGCCAAGTTGCAACCTTTCGCGTTCAAGGTAGCACTCGCTCAGTCCCATTGCAAGTTCATTGTCAAAATTGTCCAACACAGGTGTTTCATAAACGTTGTCTGAAGGTGGAGCTAAAATACGCCATAGGTTATTTCTGTCACAAATATAAGCACAGTTTGGTTTTGATGGACAAATGAAGTCAATAAATAAACTACAATCATATAGTGTACTCACTTTACAACATTTGGTTGTGTAAACAGCACAAGTAATTACGATTAAAAGAAGGCTGCCTGGAAAATTTTTGCTTTGTATATTAGCTAAATCAGTATTTTTGCCAGAATAACAAAAATATTAAACTTAAAGACAGGTTTGACAAAATGAAACTCTAATGAATCATTTAGTGGTACTTCGAAAAGCAACAATACTCAGAGAAAAAGTGGCCCTATAATTAGGTTAAGCAATATTATACCTGTTCGCTTGGAGTAGTAACTTAACATGGGATATGGGTTGTAGGGTTCTGAATTTTTGACCATCTTTTTGTCAAGATCTCCTTTGTGCTTTTTCCAAAGCACATACACCAGGATAATGACAATAAAAAATCCAATTACACCAAACAATATTCCAATAATCATGCCAACTGGGTTGTCCTGGCTGGAATTGTTTGTTTGCCCAGTGTATTGAGCCCAGAATGTATTCTGTAGGATAAAAACAATTCAGACTTTTTTAAAAGAAGTGTCAGTTAACATAAAAAACAGTTGATATTTTGTTGAAATTGGCAAAAATAAGTTTATTCTTTTTAATCAACAGTTAATCACTATAAAATTGAGCTACCATTCCAACAAATAGGCACATATATACAGAAAAATAGGCACACATATACAGTTTTTCATGTGATGAAAACTGATAACAAAACAAGATGAGACTGATTTACTTGTTGGTAAAATTTAGTTAGAGATCAAGGCTGAAAAAATTAACCTACCAAGCTATCCACATCTGTCTCAAAAACTTCCCTAGCTTCTTCCCAGCTACAAACTTCTTCCATGCATTCTCGTTCCAAATTACCCTGTTGGGTTTCTTCAAAATGATGCCAACTGTTTTTAAGCAGTTTGCGAGAAAGAAAACTGTTGGCCTCCTCACGATTCAGGTGAATGTCTTGGTGGATTTTCATTTTAAAGAATGCAGTGTGTAACAATTATACAAAACCACCAATTCAATATTGTGTAAGCCTATCTCATTTGGTTCTATGTTTCATTTTAAACTGTAACGTAAGAATAAGGTGCACTAACATTTACCTAAAACCAAGTTGATGTTCAAAACTCAAAACAGTGTGTGTCTGAGCAAATCATAAACCCTGATTGATATTGCATGTGGAAGAACCACACAGGATAAATCTTAACTTGGCACTTTAATTTGTATGAATTCCACGCATTATGTAAAAAGGCTTTGTTAAAATATAGTGACGCACTCACTTCACTATTTTCAGGAATAGTACAAATTTACTGTTACATCTTAATATTAAGTTTCATCTCGTTCAAAAACATTTGGCATTAAAAGTCAACTGAATTCTTAATCATACCACAGATGGAAATTTTCAAAATCAAGTAAACAATAGCACACTGAGATATCAGAAAGTTTATTGTGGTGCAAAACTACCAGATTGGAAAGAAAGGCCTCACAAAGGTTTTAGTTTTAATCTCTGCACTTCTCAGATTTTAGCTCCCAATTTTAATTTGCAAATTTATAACTGCTTGCTAGGTGTTAAAAAAAATTAATCAGCCGTTGTTAAAACTTTGTGTTTAACTGATCACAAAACACTAATACACAAGCACACAACCTTTTCATATATGCCTTATAAGGCCACAATCACAAAATCAGATCAATGTACACCAGGGTCGGCAACCCCTGGCACGCTAGGTGAATATTTATGGCTGGCACGCCAAGTCACTCACGAGTTTATATTCCAATACATTTTGTGTGCCAAGTTTTCGGCCTCTTTGTTTTAAAGCAGTGACGACATCAACATGGCACGCGAAGTCGCGAACCCATTAAAATTGGGATATTGTTTGTAAACAGGCACACACTACGTTGAAAAGGTTGCCGAACCTGATACATACCGTACTTTTACGAAACAAAGATAACACTACACTGAAAGCACAAGACATACAAGAAACAAAACTTTCCAAGTTCCCTGTGCCGCCTACGCAAAACAAAAACTTTATTCCAGAGCACCAGAGTAGGATTTACTTTCCAACTATAGAGGACAGGCATCGCAAATTTTATGCATAGATACTCGGCAGTCCTTATTTGTGGTATAGTCAGTCTTTGCAAGCTTTATTTACCGCCATACCTGGTACAACTTATTTTATTGGAAAAACAATTAAATCGTGGCACCCCGGATGGAAACCACTGCTATAGCCCAGTGCAACATATACCGACAGGGATATATCAGTTTGTATGAGACGACTAATTCTTTGTTAAAATGCTGTTTAAAAAAATTCTCGAGTCCTGCAGACAATTAAGACCAACGGATGTTTGGAATTCAAGCCTGTTTTGGTATTAAGTTCTTCAACTGGTGGAATGAGGTCGGTAAGAACCAGAACTATAATTTCAGTTTAGCAAACTGCGACTCTTGTAAGAAAACATTGGAAAAAATTCTTTTCTCGCACACTCTGGGATAAAAGAAACCATAAAAACACGAGGCAAGTCCCAAACAACAGGTCTGTATTTCGGCACGACATGTAGGCTAGCATTCAGAAAGTTGCTCGTGCCACCTCTTAACCCCTGGCCATATGCGTTAATAATGGCGCACGTTTTCTAAATCCAAATACAGCAAAACGTTGACTTTTAGTTTTGGAACTGCAAGAAACGGAAAAGTAAGCACAAGATTTAAGAACGAAAGATCCGTGTTAACTTTCTTTCAATAAAATAGGTATATCCAGAAATTTCATTCTCAAATGTGCATGTCTTGCCAACAAACACAGTGGGTTTTTTTAGGAGCGAAAGATGTTTTTTGCATCCAAATTGTCAAGATGGAATCCCCGACGAATAGTTGGTGGTTTGCCTGTATTTCCCTTTCTGTAACCCGTAAAAATAAAAATAAAATTACGAAAAAATCAAACAGCCAAAATGTGATGTCAAATACAAAGTACACACAAGTTGCAATGGGAATAAGAGCAATTAACGGAACTGATTTTTGGCTAATGACGACGTATTCTCTCCCTGTCATAATTTCTTTCAAAACAATTTTGGATATTTATGCGCCACGGGACAAAAAAGTTTCGAAATCTTTGCAAAACACTCAATGTGTTGTGCAGACCTAATTACACCTGTAGTAAATCAGTGATAAATATTTTGTTCTGCAATGAAGTTTGTTGCTTTTGAAAATTAGAAACACTAAAACATTTCGTCGAAAACGAGGGAATTCCCTTTTTTGTTTTAAAAAACGTCATAAAATAGAGATCCGAAAGAATTGTGAGATTCCAAAAAAACAGTCTACATTATAAAAACCAAACAAGTGCATAAACACGAAATTAACAATTCAATAAAGTTCTTAAGTTATATAGCCATCCTTTTAACATGGCCAAGTATAAACATACATTCTTTTTTTTATTGGACTGTAGTGTGTACAGAATGGTAATGCGATGAAAACAGTCTTTTAGTTTTGTTGTTGTAAACGTACTATTGCAGCAAACTTAATCACTTGTTTAATTTTGCTTGAATTGATAGCAAATTCTCTTTACTGGTTGCAATCAGTTTTTCTCGTTGCACCTCAGTTACATCTCGCCCTGCTTCAAAAGCTTTGATTGCTTTTGTGAAATATTTCATTGATTCTTCGTATCTTAAAGTTCTACCGCAAACCAAACCAAGATTGTTTAATAAGTGGCCGTAGATGTGATACTTTGAACTTGTTCTCCCGAACTTTGTCTCCATAATTTGAAGTCCAAGTTTTATTGTTGCTTCACTTGATGCCAAATCCCCGATGTGACGTTGACTAAGTTCAATGCAATGCAAACACCAAACTACCTCTTCACATCGACTTTCTTCGTTAATGTTCAAATTGCGGATCTGCTGAGCCACGTGGGTCATTTGTGGGACAATATAATTGCGCACAATCTCTTTGTTTCCCAGCTTATCAGGATTTTTCATCAAAAGTTCGATCGTTTCTTTAATTTCCCACGCACATAGCGTTGTATTTCTCGCCATTGCAACATCGGGGTTTCGTTGCTTCGTAAGAAAATCTGCGGCAATATCAAAAAACAAAATGGCTTCCAAATATTTGCCATCATTTTTATGTTTCGTTGCTTTCGCTTTTATGTCTTCTGCAGTGACCCCTAGTTGACCTTCGATTGAAGTTAAAAGTTGTTGTCTTGTCGTTTTTGCCGCGTCGTACATTTTTATTTTTAGGAAATGGACAAAGTTTTGAACGTCTTGGGTGAAGTCGTCGCTTTTATCTAAAAGAAAAACATAATAAGCTACATGGACAAAAGTTTAATGGCAAATAATGTAAAAAACAAAAACAATATTTTGACTTGTACGAATTAGTGTGCTATTTTTATTATCATTCAAATTCAATTTTCTTAAATACATCAAAAAGCTAATGAATTAAAAAAGCGTTAAATTTAATAAGGTGTTGCTGATACATGTAAAATTCACAATTTGTCGCTATAATGCTTTTATCGCAGCACCTACAAATTATTTTGCTATTGGCCATTCTTTATAGTTTAACACCATTACCCTACTAACCCCTAGCATGGCGAACGGCAGACAATTTTTCAAAGGGGGAGAAAGCTAAAGTACATTTTTCGGGATTCCAGGAGGCAAGTGCCCTCTCTTGCCTCTACGTCCGGCGCCCATGCCCGATAGCTATTACACTGTTAAACTAAACACTATTTTTTGATACAAAATTGTTGGCAACAATGTAACTGTCAATATTTACCTTCTTGGTACTCCGATCTGCTACTAGTTGGGAATTGTTGCAAAAAAGAATACTGGGTTTTCTCTTGCGCGCCACATGTTGGTTCTGTGGTGTCTTCTTTGGTTGTACGGACTATACAGACCTCTAAAATATTGAACATTGTGTTACTGATCGATATTCGCATGTGGGGGTAGAGGGACTCGGTACCCTTTGCTATTCGGAAGAAGCTGAACGTTTAATATAAAACTATCAACAAGAACGTAACTTACAACATTTAATGAAAATCAAGGAGGAGAAAGGTAATACATTGATATTTTTTCAACCTCTTATGATGAGATTTTTTAAAGCGATACATATAATTAATGAAGAACATTTTTCGGGATTCCAAGGGGGCAAGTGCTCCCTTTTGCCTCTACGTCCGGCGGCCATGACAGAAAGCTATTTCACATTGTAAAACTAAACACGTTTACAGTTTGAAAAACTACGCATGTTTTTATGTTGGCTTTGTGTCAAAAAAATGTTCAGAAACATTTACTAATGGCTCAGTTGTTCAGTTTGGATTTTTGTTATTCAGTAAACTTTTTTTTCTTATTTTTTACTGTAGAGGAGATTTCAAACCATAAAATTTTTTATTGGGCAACTGAGAGTTTAATTAAAAAAGCATCATTTTGAAAGATTACAAAGATTACATGGTTATGCTTTTTGAAAATAGGCTATGCCTATGATGTAGAAGAGAGCCCGACAAGCATGAAGTGCCAAAGAAAATTCGTGAAACGATTTTTTTGTGACGGTGAGGCGGGAATAGCTAACCAATGCAAAGTAGGTTGAAACAGTGGTCATGTTTCCAAGTCTGCGAATGCACATTTATCCAACAAACAACAGACACGTTTTACGGCAATACCGCCAACTTGTGGTTAGATGGCGCCGCCGTGCGGCAAATTTAATTGTTTGTAAGCAACAGTGTCGGAGGTGCCAATGTTTTGGACCATGAGGAAAAGGGTAACATTTGTTCCAATAGCCTTCTCTAAAACTCGACCAGGAAAGTCCCTGCCGTAAGAGACACGCCCATATCACAAGATGACAGTGGTCATATCACAAGATGTGTAAGCTGCATTCAACCATGCGGTGTAAATTAAACTTAGTATTTTGGAAATTTGTTTCTTATATATTCCTAAAAGATTTGTGTTTGAATGCAAACGATTTGTTAATCAATTTCATTCCTACCTGGTATTGGTGCTGGCTCAGTGTTGGGCTGCCTATCTCTCGCTGCTGGTATATTTAATGTTGTATGTTCTCTAGACGAACCGACGGCTGGAAAAATTGACATCATTTAAAACGCTTGCCTCACAGCTGACAGTGGGTTGCAAACTAGTACTTCGTATTTTTACAGATTTACCTGATAAAAGAACTTCGGTTTGTTTTGTTTTAACTCCGAGGAACTTTAGAAATCTTCGGGTTATCTTTTTAAAACTAGACGCTTTGTGTAAAATTGCGACTTCTTCAAAGCAAAGACACAATTAAGTTTTGTGCAATGTGCTTGTGTGTGATTGGTTTACCTGCAGGTTCCTGTGGTGATTTGCTGGAATTGGAAACTTTCTTTGACAGTGCGTTGTAGCGTTTCCCCATATCCGGCCTGGTTGGTTCTAAACATAACCCAAAAGAGCACTTATTAATGTATGGTAAAAGCCGTTGGATTTAGTTTTTGTCAAAAAAACAATTACGCAACAAAGTAGTATTTGGGGGGCATTTGTTCATGCCACGGTGCTTGGGTGGGAAAAATTGCCTTGAAAGTTTTGCAAAAGGTGATTTCAGTTGTGTCACATCAATGTAGGGGAGCGGGCCTTAGTACTCTTTGCTACTCTAGTGGAAAAACCGTTTAACGCAAAACTATTGGCAGCAGTATAGCTGACAACATTAGGTGGTATGTTTTTTACTTATATTGCGAAGTTGTTTTTATCAAGCTAACGTATCTCATACCCGGTTGCTTCGAGTTGCTGCTAGTGGGAATTTCCCCGAGTTGTTGTGAAGAAGACGACTGCGGTTGCTCTTCTGCGTCTCCAGTTGTTTCACTGGTGTCGACTTCAGTGCTACCGGATACAAAAGGCTCTAAAATATTGAAAATCTGTGTTACTTTATACACTCGGTGGCGAAACAGATCATTAAACGTGTGTGTTGTTGTTAAATTCATTCTATTGTTTTTCTTGTGTAGAAACCGAAATTTGACCGAGCCAATAAGTGGTTTGCTTTTTACATAGGGTTATGTGACCCTTTGTGTGGTCAGCGGCTATAAGTAAAAGAAAACGTGCCATGAAGGTTTTCAAATGTTCCGAATTTCAAATCCGTTTACAGTCGAAAGCTTTTCGACAAAATTCCCACTTTTACATCAAAACTTTAGAAACGTGTATAATCCTGATTGGGTTATCTGCAGATTAATGGTAATGTGCTGATATCGGAGATTCGTTCTGTTGGTGTTATTACGTTTTTGACTTCGATACCTTTCGGTGCCGTGGAATCTAAACACAAACTTATAAGGAGCAGCAGAATATGTTAAACACTATTTGGAGATATTTTTTCAAAAATATATATTCAACGCACACGATTACGCGCTAATTTTTATGCCAGGAGAATATGGTTTTGGTATTTTCCTTGAAACTATCAAAGATGATTGCGCTTGTGTAATTTCCATCGATGTGCTAGAGCGGGCCTCGGTACACGCTGCTCGTCCAAAGGAAACTAATTTGTTGATGCAAAATTGTTGGCTACAATATAACTATTGATATTTACCTTCTTGGTACTCCGATCTGCTACTAGTTGGGAATTGTTGCAAAAAAGAATAGCCACTTGTTGGTTCTGTAGTGTCTTCTTTGTTAGTACCGAATATAGCGACATCTAAAAACATTGTGTTACTTTGATTGATATTCGGAGTGTGGCGTTAACGGCTTGCTTTTCTAATGTGTCTTAGTTTGTTCGTAGGTGGTTGCCCCGCGATGTATGTCTGTAAGTTGTTGCTAAGGTAAAAGTTTAAGCTGTTGTCTTTTAATGTTTGAACCACTTAGAGTTACTCCAATTCTAATAGATGCATTGGAGATAAGTTTGATCCTATACCTTAAATGTGTGCCGTTATTTGTAGTAATATTAAAATTTGTGATATTTGTTAATATTAAAAGATTAAAATTTTATAAGTCGATAATGTTTAATGCCTGTTGGGCAACTGAGAGTTTGAGACTAAATATAAAACTGTTAACAAGAATGCAACTCGCAACATTTGAGGGTATATGTTTTTTTATTATGTTGCGCAGCTATTATTCGATTTTCAGCAAGTGAACTTATCGCATACCCAGTTGCTGCGATCTGCTACCAGTGGGAATTTCCCATACTTGTGGTTGCGGTTGCTCTTGTGCGACCCCTGTTGTTTCATTCGTGTCGTCTTCGGTGTTACCGGATGCAAAAGGCACTAAAAATATTGAAAATTATGTTAGTTTGTTAAACCCTTGGCGAAAACAAAAGTTTATTTAATATGTATTTTATTTGTGTTGTTAATTGTGTTTAATCTGCCTTTTTTCTCGTGCAGAAAAACGAAATTTGACCGAGTCAGTAAGTGGTTTGTTTTTTACATAGGGATTGTGTGATGCCTTGCGTGGTCAGGTGACGAGTGAAGGAAAAAGTTCCACTAAAGTTTACTAAGTCGAACTTAAAAACCGTTTAAATCCGGAATCTTTGGGTAAAAATGGCCCCTACTTTGACAACATTTACATTAAAACTGTGTGCAACGTGTATAATCGTGATTGGTTTACCTGCAAGTTGCCGGGGTGTAGTGCTGGAATGGGGAATTCCTTCTGTAGGTGTGGCTATGATTTCGACTTCGGTACTTAAAGCTCTTGTGGAATCTAAACACAATTGTACGGAGAGCCTCAGAATATGCTTAACGTTTTTCGGTGACAATTGTTCGAAATGAAATCAACGCAGACAATACCGCACTAATTTTTTAACCCTGGACTCTGTGTTTGCGAAATTCACTTGAGTCCTAAATCATTCGCAGAAAATGTTTGCGATTGTGTAATTTTTAACTATGTAGGTGGGAGGTCTCGGTGCTCTTTACTTGTCCGAGGAACGTTTGAGTTGTTGGCCACAGTATAACTGTCAATATTTACCTTCTTGATACTCCGATCTGCTGCTAGTTGGGTTTTCCAATTGTTGAAAAAATGTATACTGGGTTTGCTCCTGCGCGCCTCCTGTTGGTTCTGTGGTGTCTTCTTCGGTGTTATCGAATATACCGGCCACTAAAAATATTGAAAATTGTGTTACTTTGATTGATATTCGTATGTGTGACGTTAAACCCATGTTTTCTCGTGTGTCTTAGTGTGTTGTAGGATAGCTGCCTCGTGGTGCATGCCTGTAAGTTGCTGCTAAGGTAAAAGTAAAGCTTCTGTAAGGTAATGTTTGGACCACGTAACGTTACTCCAATTATTGTTGCGCATTGCAGGTCAGTTTCATCCTGAACCTTCAATGTGCTGTGCCGTTATATTTGTACTAATATTAAATTTGTGATGTTTGTTTTGCTATGTACAACTTGTTATTCATTGCTTGCTATAAAATGTAAGTCAAGGCGTAAAAATGGCCCCTACTTTGATAACATTTACATTAAAACTATGTGCAACGTGTATAATCGTGATTGGTTTACCTGCAGGTTGCCGGAGTGTAGTGCTGGAATGGGGAAATCCTTCTGTAGATGTAGCTATGGTTTCGACTTCGGTACTTAAAGCTCTTGTGGCATCTAAACACAATGGTACCGGGAGTCTCAGAATATGCTCATCCTCTTTCGGTGACAATTGTTCGAAATGAAATTATCCCAGACAATACTGCACTAATTTTTTAAGCCTGGAGTCTGTGTTTCCGAAATCCACTTGAGTCATAAATGATTCGCGAAAAATGTTTGCGCTTGTGTAATTTTTAACGATGTAGGTGCGAAGGTCCCGGTACTCTTTACTTGTCCAATGAACGTTTGAGTTGTTGGCAACAGTGTAAATGTCAATATTTACCTTCTTGGTACTCCGATCTGCTGCTAGTTGAGTTTCCCAATTGTTGAAAAAATGTACACTGGGTTTGCTCCTGTGCGCCCCCTTGTTCCGTGATGTCTTCTTCGGTGTTATCGAATATTCCGGCTACTAAAAATATTAAATATTGTGTTACTATGATTGATATTCGTATGTGTGCCGTCAAACCCATGTTTTCTCGTGTGTCTTAGTGTGTTGTAGGATAGCTGCCTCGTGATGCATACCTGTAAGTTGCTGCTAAGGTTAAAGTAAAGCTGCTGTAAGGTAATGTTTGGACCACGTAACGTTACTCCAATTATTGTTGCGCATTGCAGGTCAGTTTCATTCTGAACCTTCAATGTGCTGTGCCGTTATATTTTTACTAATATTAAAATGTGTGATGTTTGTTTTGCTATGTTCAACTTGTTATTCATTTGCTTGCTATAAAATGTAAGTCAAGGCGTAAAAATGGCCCCTACTTTGATAACATTTACATTAAAACTATGTGCAACGTGTATAATCGTGATTGGTTTACCTGCAGGTTGCCGGAGTGTAGTGCTGGAATGGGGAAATCCTTCTGTAGATGTAGCTATGGTTTCGACTTCGGTACTTAAAGCTCTTGTGGCATCTAAACACAATGGTACCGGGAGTCTCAGAATATGCTCATCCTCTTTCGGTAACAATTGTTCGAAATGAAATTATCACAGACAATACTGCACTAATTTTTTAAGCCTGGAGTCTGTGTTTCCGAAATTCACTTGAGTCATAAATCATTCGCAGAAAATGTTTGCGATTGTTTAATTTTTACGATGTAGGTGGGAAGGTCTCGGTGCTCTTTACTTGTCCGATGAATGTTTGATTTGTTGGCAACAGTGTAACTGTCAATATTTACCTTCTTGGTACTCCGATCTGCTGCTAGTTGGGTTTTCCAATTGTTGAAAAAATGTATACTGGGTTTTCTCCTGCGCGCCTCCTGTTGGTTCTGTGGTGTCTTCTTCGGTGTTATCGAATATACCGGCCACTACAAATATTGAAAATTGTGTTACTTTGATTGATATTCGTATGTGTGGCGTTAATGGCTCTTTCGGTGACAATTGTTCGAAATGAAATCAGCGCAGGCAATACGGCACAAAGTTTTTACCCCTGGACTGTGTTTGCGAAATTCACTTGAGTCATAAATCGTTCGCAGGAAATGTTTGCGATTGTGTAATTTTTAACGATGTAGGTGGGAAGGTCCCGGTGCTCTTTACTTGTCCGAGGAACGTTTGAGTTGTTGGCAACAATGTAAATGTCATTATTTACCTTCTAGGTACTCCGATCTGCTGCTAGTTGAGTTTCCCAATTGTTGAAAAAATGTATACTGGGTTTGCTCCTGTGCGCCCCCTTGTTCCGTGGTGTCTTCTTCAGTGTTATCGAATATAAAGTCCACTAAAAATATTAAATATTGTGTTACTTTGACTGATATTCGTATGTGTGGCATTAAACCCATGTTTTTCTCGTGTGTCTTAGTGTGTTATATAGCTGCCTCGTGATGCATACCTGTAAGTTGCTGCTGTTTGGACCACGTAACGTTACTCCAATTCTAATTGCGCATTGCAGGTCAGATTTTATTCTTAACCTTAAAGATTTGTACTAATAATAAAATTTGTTACATTTGTTTTGCACAACATGGTAATCGTTGCTTGGTATAAAATGTAAGTCAACGCAGTCGACTTCTCGTCAACTTTTAATAGTCGGACGCTTCAGTTTTGGGATTTTACCTAAATCTAATTCCACAGAAAATGTTTGTGCTTGTGTAAAAGTTATTTATCAGGTAGGGGAGTGGGCATCAGTCAGCTCTTTGCTCGCCCGATGGAAACTAACAGTTTTATAGAAAACTATTGGCAACAGTATAAGTGACAACATTTACTGGTATATGTTTTTTTATTCTTGTCTTTTTAATTGCGAAGCCGTTTTTATGTTTTTAACAAGGTGACGTATCTCATACCCGGCTGTTGCGATCTGCTGCCAGCAGAAATTTCCCCTTGTTGCGAAGAAGAGGACTGCGGTTGCTCTTGCGCGCCCCTTGTTGTTTCATTGGTGTCCTCTTCGGTGCTACCGGATACATAAGGCACTAAAATATTGAACTCGTGTTACTTTGTACACCCCGCAGCGAAACAAAAGATAATAAAAAGTGTGTTTTGTGTGTTGTGTGTTGTTGTAGTGTTTATTCTAATTCTTTTCTTGTACAGAAAACTGAGATTTGGCAATCAATAATGATTTATTTCGCAAATAATCTTGTGTAATGCTTTGCGTGGGTCGAGGTTAATACGTCCCTTTTATGAGATTTACAATAAAACTAAGTGCAACGTGTACAATCGTGATTGGGTTACCTGCAGGTTGCCGTGGTGATGTGCTGGAATGTGAGATTCCCTCGGTTGGTGCGGCTATGTTTTCGACAGCAGTACTCGCGGGCCTGGAATCTAAAACAATGGGAACCTTAGAACATTTTTAACACAGTTTGGCGTCCAATTTTCCGAAATGAAGTCAGTGCAGTCTATACAATGTTTGTGGCCGAACGGTTTTGGAATATTAGAAGATAAACTGTTTTACTTTGACTTTTATTTTGTTGTATGACGAAACAGTTTCCAAAGTTGAATAAATTTGTGTCGTATATAGAATTTTACCAAGCAAATAAAGTGTCGCGGTTTTCTACGAAGTTTTCCACAAAACAAAAGTAGTGCTTAACGTGTTTTTACTTTGCTGACTGTGTTTGGCTCATCGCGTACACCACGCTTTAGTTCAGATACACGTATCTACTTGCATCAATTTTATGTTGGTGGCTGCTCTATGATCCCCGAGAGAATAGAATGCGCCAAAGCCCCAACTAAAATACAAATTCGGCAAGGACATCGTTTCTGGCACCTTCAGAAATGCAGGGTGGAACACGTTTTAAATTTGTTTGACGATTGTCTAGTTTTAAGAAAACTGGAACATAAAAGCCACCCGCATCATTAAAATGTATTTTTCTCTAATTTACTCAAACGCTGTTTATTACAGCTCAATTTCCCATACCTGGATGTTGTTGTTCGGAGATGTTGCTTGAATCGCTTGTAGAAGATGTTTGCGCTTGAGCAATTTCTGTCCCTGTGGGAGAGCAGGACTGGGTATACGCTGATCGACCAGCGGAAACTAAAAGTTTAATAAAAAAAATTGTTCGCACCGATGTAACTGTCTATCAGTAAAACAGTTTTACCGACGGGTTTAAATACAACGTTAAAATATTTACATTCCGCTGCATTCCACCCCTATTGGAAATTACACCACTAGTGGTGGTAAAAATGGAAAAACTGTTTTTCAATATTTGTGGTTTGTTTCATCATTTACCTTCAAAACGTTTGGTCCGAGGTGAAAAGTAATAAAGCGGGGCGCGCTGACTTTCATTGGTGGTTGGTTGAATTAAAATCATTTGCTCAGCAATACGTGCCAAATGAGAATGTACCCTCTCGGCGTTCTGCTTTTCCAACATTGTGTTTAAAATGTTGTTTATTTCAGTCATTGTGGGACGTTTTGCAGGATCCTGATCCCAACAGCGTTTCATCAGTGCTTCGAGTTGCTCCACGACTTCTCTGTTCTCACCGACCAAAGTTTGTATCCACTCGTGTATTTCCTGACAGTCAGGTCTTTTTCCTCTTTTGATTAACTGCAACAACTCCCTTTGCTCTTCGCCTTCCAAATGAGGAAACGGGGGTTTGCGAGTGAGAACCCAGTAGATTATAATGGCAAAACTATAAATGTCATGTTCCTTTCTGGGTTTCATAGAGGGGTCCTTTAATTTTTCTGGAGCTGTGTAATAGGGAGTGTATTCAGGCCTATCTTTTTTGCTTCTTGCTAATGGATCGACAGTTGCCGAAGCACTATAAGTTGCCAGTTCAGCGCTGCCAAAGTCGCCTAATTTGCAGTGCAGCTCCTCAGTTAGCATAATGTTTTCGGGTTTTAAATCCTCATGAATCAAACGTTTGTCGGGTAAATTGTGACAGAAATGCATTGCCAATGCTATTTCGGCTAAATGCTGAATACGCACAGCGACGTCTAATTCTTTGGATGTATCAAGAAGTAAAGTTTTAAGGTTTCCACCTTTGCAGTATTCCATTACAATTCCCATGGCAGCGTACCATTTGACATAGCCAAGAACTCGAACTGTGTTGCCGTGATTCGCTTTCAGCGAGTGTTGCATTTCTTCTTTGATTCTAAATAATCAGTTTTATATTTCCCTGCCTGCAGTTTTTGTGTAAAAATCTTACAATTTACCTTCGTTCAATCAATGCCTTCTCATGTGGTCCACCAGCGACAGCAAATACTTTGACAGCAACATATTGTTGTAGAACCTCGTGGTATCCAAATATAACATCCCCAAAACCTCCTGCACCAGCCTCATATACTTCGGTGTTACATGTAATATCACCACAGTTGAATGTTTGTAACTGTGTCACAAACAAAACTATTTAAATCTTTACCATGTTATCGAAATTGATGTTTAGCGCCAGTTAAATGGAAGTTGATAGATAACGTTACAAAGTCGGCATACAATTAATACTAAAACTACCATAAACTTATAAAAAGTTATACTCACTTCAGTTGTTGAATCCATGTCCATCAAATGTTCAAAGGTTTCGAACTTTTTTCACAAATATTTGACTGCAAACAAACAAATACAGATTTTGTTACAAGCTCATATGTGAATTTCTTTTCACACAAAGTTCTTGCTAACATACTGTTCCAAATACAGAGTGAAACTGTTTGAGGCGCTTGTCACCATCAGACAAATATTAACTTTCAACTGAACCGCCGACAGTCGGGAAATATTTAGCTAATTATTAATTTTTTTATTTATCAAACCAATTTCGGTAGCTTGGTAACGTGACGATCAGAGTCACGCAAGCAAAAGTTTTTCTGCCAGTGACGTTTGCTGGAAATTCGTCATTTTAAGAGGGTTTGTAAGCTGTAACGACTTTTCTGCAATAAAAAGTAACGCGACAACCCCAACAACTTGTGGTTGTCGCGTCATACAATGGTGACAGAACTGAGAGGAAAACAGTCACTTTTTTAGCGATCAAACAACTACTTGGGTATATAAACAAGAAATATTTATTTTTCAAAACATTTTATGTATGTTAGTAACGTAAACAAATGAAAAACTGGACTTGCTAAACAGGGTTGATATTTTGTAAGCAAGAACAGATGTTTAAAAAATATTACAACGTTTGTTGTACAACGATGATTTTGTGTGGGAGCGTTGCAGGATACAAAGTTACAGGATATTTGAATTGCTGGTTTCACAAATATATCAAAACGGTCACATGACCACAAACTGGCGTCGGTACATGCACAGCGGTCCAGCAGCGAAATCAATACCATTCCCACAGGACGTGCTTAAACTACAGAACATAATAAATGCAAACGATTGATTATTCTATGATTTTCCAGTCCAACCCTGGTGTGCGGCCTGCCATTCTTTGCCTCTGGTACGCTTTTACAATCACATCTTGAGAGCAAGAAAATGAACACCGGTCAACACCATTTCAAAATAAAGGACAAACAGCGTGATTTCGAATCTCAAGAAAGGACAAGGACAAATAGAGCCAAATAAAGGATTGTCCTGTGAAATAAAGGACGGTTGGCAACTCCAGGAGTTCACAAACCATGAAAGGTTAAGAATCACCGTTCTAAACCGTTTTTTTTTCTAAATTTAAAACCAGCACCAACGGCATCGGCGTTTCACCTCGTTGCAACACTAAAAGTAAGTTTGTGACAATCGGTTCTTCCAGCATGTTTACGTGTCATTAGTTTGCCCGAGCTATAATTTTGGGTAACAAACCTGCACAATTGATGACTGCTAAATCATAAATGAATGTCGCGTGTTTGCTTTTCCAAGTTAAACATTTCTTGAGCAAACAAGCAATGTTGTAAAAAGTCCTGGAAGCCTCGTAAACCTGCAATCAGCGGTGGCTCATAAATTTGAAGCGCGTTGGCTCCTCTTCCGATTGCTCGCACGACTGTGTACTTTCATGTGTTTGTAAAGTGAGCGGCTGGCTCTGTACCGGGCTAAGGTAATTACAACGTACGCTTCGGTCTATTTATTCGTTTTTAAAAGGACAATTGGCATGTAAGGATGATATTGAAACCCGGCGTCAATTGCACATAAAGTTCTGACTTGATATAAACCATCCCGCCTAGGTTTATTAAAATAACAATATCGCAAGAATTTCTGCCGTGGGTAAAGCTGCGTGTTTGCGTTTTGAATATTCCTGCTTCCTACTTCGACTGCACTCGCCACTCCTTTGCTAGCGATTTTTAGTATTAGTCGTTTGACCAAATTTCAAAAAAGCACAGGCGACATTCCTGCGTTTACGTCAGTTGTCCCCGCAAATTAGAATGTACTTTCGACCACAAAATTTGGATAAAACTATTCAAACTTCAAACATCTCATTTATACATTGTTTAGTAATTTGGCCCATTTATGTTGCCGAGGGCAACAGCTGGGGCTAGGGCAAAATAGCGTCGGCCTGAATATCAAGATATTTGCGGCGCAGGGATGTCAATGTTAAGAGATGTCAAAGATTGCCCGTATAGGTGCTAAATAGTACTAAAAGCTCATACAAATAAATGTGGCGCTTATGATTTAAGTGTCATACGGTCCTTGTTGGCCAACTCTGGCTTAGGATGTCAGTAGATGTTGTAGCAACAGATTTTGCAGCTGTATTCTTTGGAACTTCGATTGACGATTACAGCGACTTGTTAATGCAAAATTGCAACGCAAAACCGGTATGGAGTACATACGCACGCGGCACAATTATAAGGCAGTCTGTCTTAATGAGTTTGTTGACATGCTGTTTTGAGTCAAATACTGATAATAATGAATGTCTTATACGGGAAAATACATTTGGTGAATTTTGATCCATAAATGTCTAAGGACAAAATTTCACTAACGTTTCTTAAATGAATCGTTTTAAATTTATTCCTATTGTAAAGTATTAGCGTGGATCTAAACAGTCACCAGCATGAAAGAACTGTTTGAAGCAAAAAAGTAACTTTAGATGACAAGCAAATTTGTTTTCATTTCGTTTTTGCACTGGTGACAACGTCACTGATTGTGGAAACGTTTGCAATAAGATAGTTACAAGTATGTGCAAATTCTCTGGCAGGTAATTTATTGATTGAGGTCATGGTTTATTAGTACACCATTGAGGTCATGTTATTTTACATATGAGGTCAGTCCTACTCGTCGACTTATGAGGTTTTAGGTTTTTGTTAAACCGGGGTTAACTCGTAGATAATGTCCTTGTGCTGAGGATAAAGTTTCATCAGCTGCTCCCGAGTAGCGAGTTCAAAGTCGTCGTATTCAAATCCAGGACACACAGTATTGGTGACAAGAGCGTATCCATTCTTCCTTGCGTCTTTTAACCGAATGGCGTAATAGCTTTCTGTAGAAATGATGAGTTTTGTAAACTGGTTATCAAGTGACCAAAACTAAGCCAATATCCTTAGTTACGAACATACAGAGGTTAACTTTGAGCAAAAACGTCAAAATTTCAAGCTAAATGAAACAAAATTTTAACAAAATTTACGTGTATACAGCATGTCTATGTCAGGGGCTGTGCAAAACCAATCGCTCCATGAAAAAAATATGGTGTTTTTTTCTCAATTTTTCTGCTTATGCAGTTAAAAAAATATATGAATATGACCATATTAAACGAGTCATTAAGACTAACCGGCGGGAACAATTGTGCTGAAATGTTTCTCTTCAAATTTTCCAAGGTGGTGTGTCTCGAGATCCCCAGTCACTTTGTTAATGATATAAATCGTTATTGCGTCTCCATCAACATGATTCCAAATCTCATCACTCTTCAACCGATGAAACTGGGCAATGTCATGTTCCTATGCAGAGACAAACATATACTTGTATGTATTCAAATTTGCAGGTATCAGGCACAGCTAAAGTCAATCATCTCGGCAGGGTTATATCAGTTTGTATCAGAAGCTTCTGCATTAGAACTTTGTGTTTCCTTTATTCATGTATGACCAACAAACTAAGAAAAATGTTTGGTGGTGCAGACAAAATCCAACAGGTGTTAATACAGATGTTAACTAATGATTGCTTGTAATACTGCCAAATATGTTCAAAACACTTTTTGTTGCATGTGGAACAGACTGAAAAGTGGGTACAAATATATGTGACGCATCTGCATTAAAAATAGTGCGTTGGTTACAAAAGGTTTGGCAACCCTGGCCTAGGTTGTCAGCAAACTTTGTAGCAAAGGATTTTGTAGTTGTGTTACATCTCCACGTTCATTTTCCCGCCACTGCCTGTGTTGCAACATGTCATGCCATTGAACGTAACAATGCCCACTGTGCGTAACAGTTTAATTCGAAGGCCATTGTCTACAAGTTAATGCTAGGTTCATTTGCTGTGCAACCGTAACGTGGCAGAGAAAGGTGTGCGTTTTAGTTGCTTATGGTAAATTGTACTCATTTGCATTTGCAGCGATAAATAAGGCTAAAATTAATACCTGTTGTGTTTCGACCGAATGTACAAGTAACCAGCGTCCTGTGTTCGTCGGTAAGTGTATAGTATTGGCATGCTGAAGTTAATTGCAAATATTGGTTTAGACTTGCGACTGAAGATTTGTATGTTTTTTCTACAGTGCGTTTATTAAGTAATTACCCTACGTGACCGACGTGAGCTGTTTACGGCAAGTTTATTTCGGTAAGCCTGCTACATGTGCATTTTATTTGGTAAACGTTGACGTCAATTGGAACTGTATTGTATCTTTAGACTGCAACTGTAGAAACTCGTCATCTGTGTACTAGTTGACCTGTGTCGCAAAATAGTTGGTGAGTTCTTAATTGACAACTTTGTTCGAACGTTTGTCTTTATTGGTTTCGTTATTGTTTTAGAAAACCATCGCCGTTGCTACTGCTGCTGTCGATTTGCCTGTTTGGTGGTTGCCATTGTTGTTGCTTTGACGCCATTAAACCAAGGCTTGGAAGTGTCGTCTTCAGTTGGAATAGGGCGGGACGTGTTTAAACGTGACAAACCCCTTTGTGAGGCTCAGCCTTACAGGTCGGCCGTTCAGAGCCTACAAGTTGTGTGGTCTGTTTTATAAAACTCCTCTTTGTTACCGATTGCGTTCGTATAGCGACTTGTTAAACGAGTACATGATGGGCGTTAATCTATCCCGCATGTTGTTTTGACTCTAGGACTTGTGGCGTAACAATGAATGTCTTGTAAGCTCGAAAACCGTTCAAGTCTTATTTCTTCAGTTGTGGTGATTACAAAAACCGAAATGACACTATACAGACAAACGTCTCCAGCACATTTATAAGTTGTCTCACACCTTTACTTTGATTCTGCGGCGTATTGAGGACTAAGGGGTCCTATGTGCAGAAATATTTTGGGATCCCATTTGCTCGACGTGTGACGAGCCATCGCAAAATGTTGTTAAATTATAGAACAATCGGCTGTAACTTTTTTGTTAAAATACAGTCATTTTTGCGTCACGGGGCCCCATATTTACTAGATAGCAAATATATTTACAATAATTGGTATTGTTGAACCGTTATGAAAATACAAAACGCTCTTTAAAACGATGTGAAAAGCGCAGTAGCAGTAGAACAAAACTCGTAAAGATTTGATTTGGTGAGGCGGGGCATCTAGGACTATAGCCTAAATTCTAGTGGTAATTTAAGTTGGCCGAAATAAACCATTATTTGATTGGTTTTACCATGATACAGTATAACGCTTCTTTCAGGCCTGGCGTACTTTGATTGGTTTTAGTATATGTTTCCATTTGTTGGGTGTTTTTGTAATATTCTTGCACCAAGTGCTGGAGGAAACCCTTCAAAGGACGTTTCTTCGTCGCCTAAATGTATCGGATCGTCACGTCAATCAATACATAAAAACCCGGTCTCATAAAGTTTTTAATTCTGGCGCCATGCTGTCGAGAACTGTGAAGTGTGTCGTTTGAAAATATTTTAATGCTGACCGTCAGTAGAAAGTAGATGTGAGTTCCGAAAGCTCGCTTCGCTTCCTCTCCATATCTGTTTGGAAGTTCGGAAATCCGTTCAATATTCTTGTAAAACTCACGATAATATCCTCCTTCTGGATGAGGTATAAGTTTCAACTTTTCCTTCCAGTAGTTGCCATCCTAAAGACAAGAAGTTATCACAGAAAATCTAATTCAATCTGTGAATCTAATAAGTTCAGTTTAATAACTTCGTTTGGTAGTTGTGACCGGGACTAGTCAACCAACTTCATCTTACATACCCGACAAAAATTTGTAGTTATACACCAGATAGGAAAGGTGGTACATTAGGCGAATTCAGTTCGACGTAAAGTCTTGTTGCCAAATATGCTTATAAGTGCGTGGACGGTATAACAAAATTCACAACTTTACCCAAGAAATTGCTGGCCAGTCTTTCAATCCGGTTTACACATGCTTCGTAAATTCACTGTTCCTACTTTTTTGCAACTCTCAAATTATCGGACGTTGGTAAATACAAATGTTCTTACAGCTTACCGTTTTGTTGGCTGTACTTTTGCTTTTCAGAAGTTCGCTGGTTACGTAATAAACGACCATTGCACAAATGAATGCCCCTGCTATTGTGAATGACATTGTAGGGTCACTATTGATAACGTCGTACTTATTACTACAAGCGTTACGTTTATTTTATATTTTTTAAGCTGAGTAACTTAGTTAAGCAAAGTTAAAGAAAGAAAATGCGCAATTAGCATAACAAACCAATACGTAAGAGCGTACGTAAATTTAATAATAAAGACGTTGTAGAAAATTTATAGGAAGAAGTTAACGAGTTGTTTTAACCGGGAGCGAAGGTATGTCGCCTCGAAACAAAGAAATAATTACTGTGATAGAAAAGGGTACAAGAAAAAGGTTTAATGGTGGTGACGAGATAAAGGCTTTACACCTTTAGAAGGACGTCGGCTAACTTATAAAGGGAAATAATTACAAGTGTTTAAATGACGTCTTAAAAGTTTGATACACAAAAAATAAACACATTGAAACACACTAATATTAAACACATTGCTACACAAGAAGTAACTTTTGCCTGATATCTTTTAAACTCTTTAGTCCTCGATGTTACCTGAACTATTACTTGGCCGGGTTATGTCCAGTAAAAGGGACTACGTTAGCCTGTTAGAATTTATTGAATAAACGTTAGTTAAGTCTGGTCTTAGATTCTGATTCCAAGGGTTTTGGCTTATTACAACGCATGTGAATATATACCTAAAAGGTGACGATGACGTAATGGTACGAGTGCTACAACGTAAGGAGCTAAAATAGCGACAAATGGCAATCGAGGTCAAATACAGATGACGTGACGATGACGAAATACAACGTACATGCAATCGCGTGACAATACTCCCTCATATGTTATTTGCACTGATACGTGACGTCAATACACGAAACTCTACAGAGGCCGCCCCACCGAAAAGTGTTTTCGGAATATGCCAACTGTGAATTGTTCTATTTTGGCTTTCATACTTTTCTTGGTTCTTTCCTGGTGCCTCCATCCTTTTATTTTGGCCGCTTTTTGGGTCAGATGGTGGTGTAGATGAGTTGCAAGCTGTTGATGGAAAATTTTCATTGTACCATATTTTGATGTTGTCTTTTAGTTTTTGTCGAGATAGCGTTTGATGTTGTAGATTGGCCGTTCTTCCTTGAATGTGTCGACGATTATCGTCGTTGAATTATTTTGACTCGACGTCGTTGAATAGAGTTTGACGCATTTTCTTCGATGTCTTGAATAAAGATGACGCGTTTTGACAATGTTGTAGTTACAGACATTGGCATCTTTGGATACTCTGCGAAACTTATCTTCATTTTGTAGTGTATGACTTGAGGTTGTCGTAACTTTGGTGAAAATCGTCTTGTTGAACAGGCTTTTTAAGAGGATAACGTGTTGGCAAACTCATCGAAGTGGAAATAATTTTGTTGGCGGTGAAAGAACCGATATTTTGTTCTGCTGCCGAGGGGATGATCTTTTTTATTTTACATTTTGGTAGGAGTTGAAATAGTAGTGACGTAGATTTGACACATAGCAATATTGATTTTAATTTCCCCGTTGGATGGATTAAACACTTCGACGGAGCATTTATTTTCTATGGGATGTTTATTATTTTTCTTGCAAAGCATTGGTTTTGGAACACATAGAAACTATTTTGTAGTTCAGGATCCAAATGTGATTTTACAGGTGTATTGATTCGTGGTGGTACAAATTTCATTGTTGCAATAAATATAGATAATCGTTCGGCATACTCATCCTTTGGTATATCCGGGATGGGTTTTTCTAAGAACTCTCCCGGTAATCGTAGAGTATTTCCAAAAACTAACTCAGCAGGACTGCAATTGATATCAGATTTCAATGTTGCTCTCAAAATCAGTAAAATCAGTCCCAAATTTGAATGCCAGTCATTCGGGTAGTTTTGAGCTCGAAGGGCTGCTTTTAAGGTACGATGTTGTCGTTCGATGTACCCATTACTAGCTGGATGGTACGCAGTAGTTTGCTGAAGTTTCGCCCCCAAAATGTTGCATAAATCCGACCATAACGATGAGGTAAACTGGGCTCCTCTATCTGTGGAAATTCTACTAGGATAACCAAATATCGATATCCAATCTAAAATAAAAGCGTCAGCACAAGTGCTGGCAGTGATGTTTTGTAAAGGCATTGCTGTAAACCATCTAGTCCAGCGACAAACAACCACTTGAGTCCGTTTGCTAAATGCCTCAGAGTCAAACTTATTCTGCACATTTAAGTCTCACTCCTTTACTTTGGTCCTGGAACGTGTTGTGGATTGAGGGCCCTGGAGAAAAATATCTCCGGATTCCTTTTTGCTTTACGTGTATGGTTTGTTTATATCTCTAACTGCCATTAAACAGCCGTTTAAATAACACAGTTCAAACACTCGGCCCTTTCCAACCCAACCCTTTTTGTGCCCTGCAGGTAAAATAAAACCGAAAACTCCATTACGGTTGACAGTACAAAGTCAGCTATTTACAGAATAACACAGACACATCGCGTAGTACCACCATGTTTTGTAAAACCTGTAGCACAGACTCGATAATCCATTGCGAACAATTTCATCTTCTGTACATCACGTATGCTTGAAACTCGACATGTACGCATCTTTATTTCATAAACTGTTTACACGTGCGTTCTTAACAAATGTGTTAACGAAAAATTTTTACGAAATTTGACCCCTCTTTGAAGAAGTGGGGGTGATGGTCGCCCCAATTCAAAATATTTTAGACCTTTGGTTGGTCTAAATTTCAGCCTTTTCGANAAATTTTTACGAAATTTGACCCCTCTTTGAAGAAGTGGGGGTGATGGTCGCCCCAATTCAAAATATTTTAGACCTTTGGTTGGTCTAAATTTCAGCCTTTTCGACCGTCAACTTTAAAATGGTTTCTTCGTGTTGCGGAAACATTTCCAGCAGTTCGCTTCGGGTTGGGATTTCGGCATCTTCTGGTTCGAATCCCGGACAAACCATAGCGGTAGCAAGAGCGTAAGATCCCTGCTTTGGCTTGGAAAGGCAACTGGCATGGTAACGCCCTGCGGCGGCACAAAATGACGATATTGTGAATAAATTTGTTAGTGGACTGTAATATCTGTGCAGTTTTTAATTATGTCAATACGTGTACGTTTCCTCAATATTTCTTGGGGTGTTAATTCCAAAAAAACAATAACGATTTTCAACAATGTTACATAGCCAACAAAACGTCGTAAAACGCCCAACTGCGATCTTAATTTTGTAGAATATATTTCACATTTTTTTCATATTTTACACATACACTTTTATAAACCTGAACTTACATGTTTATTTACGAAACACATTTTATCACACTGAACTTGTTTACAATACGTCGTGGTGTTGTGGGACACAACTAAGACAGCAGTTGACAACTTACCAGCTGGTAT
>QXVZ01023320.1:0-11572 GCA_008931825.1 Phallusia fumigata | reverse complement strand
GGCGGCCTACTTTATTGGCGGCGCCTGTCGCGGTCTTTTTGTGGTCAATTTGGTCTGATTTGCTTGCCGCTAGACGGCGCTCGGCGCTGTTGCCGCTACAAGTTACCCACCCGTTTTTGACCACACAAAACTGTCCATAACACAGCTCAATCGTCATAATATTTTGCTTTAACTTGGCACAATTGTTGCCAAGATCATACACATTTAAATTCTTTGTATTGCTTTCTGTATTTCAGTCTGTATCCGCCAAATCTTAAATAAACACATACCAATTTACTCATAAATGACGTCCTAGCTTAAATACCTTTTATCTTTAGCACTAGCTAGCGGTGTAACTTAACACATGCAATATCGGTTCTGTTTGTTTTGGTTTTGCGAAGGTGAAATCAAAGACCCAGCGAATAGCGATGTTTAAAGCAATATTAAACCCGTATTTTTTAACTGGAACTGGTACTATGGTGTTGTTCGGCGTTGGAGTATATGAACATGCAAGAAGGCAAACAGAATCAACGGGTAAGTTACGTAGGGTCGTCACTCGTCACATTAGTGACATTTGCAAAGTCCAAATTACAAAAAACAACGTTATTATCCATGACAAACGATTTGCAAAGAAATGTTGCATCAAAAAAATTTCGTTTGACGTCACTAACATATTTACGTACAATTGTACACTAGACCCTTTTGGTTTGTCTGTAGACCATTCTTAAAATTTAAATTAAGTTGGTTGTTTGGAAGAAATCATTTTGACGTTAAATTTTAAAACGAAAAGAATAATTTGCTCGTAAATGAAAATTACTGAATTAGTCTTTTAAAGCTTATATGGATTGATTTTTTGTTGCAATAAAAATATAATCATACCAATATCGTAAATCAGTGCAAACACACATTTGAATTTGAGTAAGTCTGAGTAACAAGCTGCTGCTCGTAATATTTGTTATTCTTTTTTACATCACATCACCAGGTTTCCATAAAAAAGATCCTGACCCAACGTTAAGAAAAATAGAAAAAGATGTTTTGATACCCAAATATATGAGAGACCGAATGAGAGACGTCGAGTGCCGAGTTGAAACTGAAGGTGATTTTCATTTGTCTCTGTTTGTACAACAAAATTCTTGCATTTACATTGCCTTGATATTCCCAGGATTAAAATAAATTTTATAAGGGTGATTCAGTGCATTTTAAACTATGGGTTGCTTCCAAAAAAGTAAGTCTTTAAGACCTAGTATAATAGGTTGCAAGAAAATTTTGCATATAGTTTAGGCAAGTGTTTTTATCAATGCATGGCTGTCATCATGGGCGTCGATTTTTTAGCAATTTTTATTTCGTGTGGGGTGGCGAAATGATTAAATCCAAGTGGTCTGACACGTGATCGAATTACACAACGTGCACCCATTGGTTTATAACGTCAATATACTTTCTGTTATCGTTAAAATTAATGGTGCATATAGCACAAGAGACGTAGAGACGTGCAAAATGGGACTTTCTCTTGCGTTGTTAAATGAACAAAAAGAAATTTACGTCGCATGCCTTGCAGTCCTAATGAATCCAGGAAATTTCTGGGGTGGCAATATAGATTTTTTATAATGGCTGCCACACTAGAAATTTCCAGTGGGGTGGCCACCACCCCTGCCACCCCGGAAATTGACGCCTATGGCTGTCATTATCCTTGGCCTAAAGTTTTGGCCAAAACAGGTGGTTTTGTCATTACCATACATTGTTAGTGTATGAAGCTGTATTTTGATTAAAAATGTGTGCAAACTTTTGTTCCTTTCCTAATAATTTTGATTTAAGCCATTATAACGAACACATGTAGTTTACATGATGAAAAGGATAGAATCAACAAGCTATATTTGTTCAATCAGCTCCCTCGTTTGTTTTTATTTTTGTTGCATTGGTTGTATATTTACCCACCACCTAAATCTCTAGTGGCTTGTCATTCGGAAAAACTGTTTACTGTTTCACAGCAGCTGCTGCAGATTTTTCCTGAAAAGAAACTTTGTCTATATGTGTGATAATAAACCAGTTTTATGTGACTTTGTTTTAATTTTTGCAGCGTTCAACAGCTGCTGTGTGGCGCAAAACAAAGCAGGTCATAGTCTAATGGCATTCCGTGCTTGCAAGAAAGAAAGTGATATCATGATGGACTGTATGAACCAAAAGTAAGTTTTTGAAATTATGTTAAAACCAGGGTTGCAAAGTCATCAGTTTTTGAACGAGTCAAAGTCTGACCCCTATTAATACTGGGAGTTTTTTATTCGACCCTGACTCCCTAAACAATTTTCATAATTATGCAATGTTGCTTAATTTTGTTTTTTAATGGAAAATTTTGGCAAGTATTGGCAATGCTTTTAGGTCCTTTTTTATTGAGTTATCACTATTTGGACAAACCAAAATAACAACTTAAAGTACTCAGATTGCTAAAATATACTAAGAGTCAGAGTCAGAATCATAATAACACTAGGATTTGGTGTTGGCATCCTAGTAATATTATACTAGGAGTCAAAGTCTGACTTTATACCTCAGACTCTGCAACACTGGTTACAACAGAAATGTTGTACAATAGCTACACAACAAAATGTGTGAGTGTAGACACATTTTGACTTATTTTTACCACAACTAACTGAAGCCTTTTAGCAGAAAATTTTGTAATATTTTGCATTTGTTTCGTTTATATCCACGGTGGGCAAAACAATGCTTAAATGGATTCCACTCGTTATGTGCCCACCATCATCTTGATTTGTTTTTGCTTAAGGTTTTTGGATGAGGAATATTACACGTTATGCAAAAGACTTTATCTGCATGACAAAGCCATTTACGAGAAATGTAAAGTAAAGAAAAGGTCTAGGGAAAAGTAAGTGGAGCATTTCTTTTCACATTTGTTCATTTAAAAACACTGTCAAAATAACAGGTAAAACTCTTACTCAAACATCCAGACTGTTGCAGTTACATTGTTTTAATAGGGCAGTATCCTGCTGTATACATTATTAGCAAATGTTTTTTTTATTTCTATTTGTTTATGTACAACATTGATATTCTGTATGTTCAGATGTACATCACCAGTTTTTAAGTGTTCTGAAAATTTTTATGTAATCAAGTATAACCTATTGAAAACCAGGCTTTTGAAAGGCAAAATAAAAGGGTTTATGGTGTTGGTATTGCTTTTTTCTTGTTTAATGAAGACAGCCAGGGCCTACTTGTTACAAAGTTTTTTCCTTTGCAAATAATCTTTCAAATAAGTTTTTGCGTTTATCCATTTATTTATTACCACATGTGTTTTTTATCACTGCTACATAGTGCACACGTAAATTTGCATTGCTAAATACTAGGCTTATTCATTAATCTGATAGTATGTATATACACCTTTTGTGTTCAGGATAAAAGAAATGGTGAAAGAAAACCAACCGAGTGACGTCGACCTTGAAGAAGAACAAATCTTATATTACAAAGGTGTCAAAGAACAATATGCGAAAAGTGGCGATGTGGATAAATATGATGAAATCCTCTTACAAAGAATTCTGTCGCCAACATAAATCACATGCATATTTTGAAATTTTTCGGACACTAAAAACCTTTTTTGTTTCCATTTTTTTTAATGTTTGATTGTTTCGCTTCTATCATCAGTAGGCAATGGTATGCCTTCTTAACTTGGGTAGAATTAAAGTTCCAGTTGCAAGCCAACAGATATTGATTTCAGACATTAGTGTCTGCCACATTCTTGCACATGATCAAACTTGGTTGACAAGGATTTGACTATCAGTTCCCGCCATCCGAAAATACGCTACCATCATGGGTTTGAATCCCATCGCATACTAAACTTTTTCTAGCTGAATGCTCACAACGCCAAACATTATTCGAGAAATATAACGTCTCTTGCTGGCCTGATGTACTGTGATTCATGCATGTGTGTGCTGTTATCGTTGGCCTGAAAGCTTCAGGGCTACTGGGGCAGCCACCAATAAATTCCTCTGCAAGCTAGATTTTTCTTACTGCACTCGAGTGCTTGACAGGCTCCATATGCCACTTTTAGGCATTAAGTATGCCACTGTTGTTGGTCATCGTCGTTTAGATGCCAAAATTGATATGCAATTTTTTGCTGGTTTAAAACTGCTAGCCTTAGAAGAGTGAGCAGACTAAGTGACTAATCATTGGATTTAATTTCATGACTCCCGGAATCCAAGGCATACAGTGATATTCATATAAGTATGCCAATATGGTTGGTCATCATACCTGCTTCAGGTCATAGAACAAAAATTGATACGCATTTGAATTTTTTGTCTTTTGAAATTTTTGGCTTGAATTTGAACTGCTGACATTCAGTTCAATTTCTTATCTCTTTCGTAAATAATGTTATTCTTGTGTTTGTGTGCCTGCAAAATAATGTCAAACGACACGAATAAAATTTATTTGCTTTACTCCTAAGCAGTGGCGCTGGACAATTGCAATACTGCGTGTAAAAATAGAGCTACAAGTTGCTACAAAAAGGAAAACATGTGCAAGGAAACGATACAGCATAGCATTTTGGCCGATGAAAATTTCTTCCCATTCTAGATCAATCTGCAGTCTCGTACCTAAAAAAATATGTTTCTTATACTTTTAACTGCTCTTTTCTACAGTCTACCATTACAGGTCTTCATTGTGGTTGCATAGATATGTTTTCAATTAGGTTATGACGTTCCGTTAACATGTTTTAAAGAGTTGAAAAATTATATTTTGAAAACAAAACTATGCAATTGTAGACTTTTTCTGGCCTATATCTTGCTGTGTTAAAAAGCCAATTCTAATTCCACATAACTATCTTGTTTTATTCATGCGACTTACTTTCCAATCCTTTTTCGCAACTCCTTCAGTTGTTCATTTTTCTTGGCCAACATGTCGCGCAGATTTTTGTACGCTGCGGTTTCTCGGAATTTCTTGTCCAGTTCCTTCTCAGCCAGCTCCAGTTGCTCCTGCATCAAGAAGAACAACAATTTTGGCTTCGGCAACTTTTGGTAACCTAATCAACTTGAAGAACATAAAATTAGCATTGCTCCAATCCTAAAGGAGCAACTAACTCTGATGGTTGAATCATAAGGAAATTACAAACTAACTTAACAAAAAAGATCATATGGGACTGCAATAAGGCATGTGTTTTGTTGTGTATTCCAATTGCAACACATGTAGCTCAATGGTGGACTCATTGTGAGAATAATGCATTCAGGTAGTCTCTACTATGAAAGATTTGGTTAACCGATATGAAGCTAAACATTCTGGAAATGTTTACAGTTGATACAGCAGTTTCAGACCAGTTCTGCATCTTGGATATGCAAATGCAGTTTTATGTTGTTCACTGCACCAGTCCTTTTGTTTAAAAAACAGGATGTTACCTGAACTTTAAGGAGTTCATGTTTCGTCGATGTCAAACTGCTGGACAAATTTTCGTTCTCCGATGATTTCACTTTCAAGCTGGAATCAAATTCTTCGCGAAGTTGCAAGAGCTGGTTTTCCAGTTCTTTAGAAGCTCCCTTGTCCTAATCAATAAATTTTTGTTTTAAAACACAGCAAAGGAAATTAAGTTCATATAAAGTGCCATGACTTAAAATGGCGTTGAACACTACAGTCATTTTGCCGTTTGGGGTTTGGGATTTATTTTACAGGTGTTTTTAAAAAATTGTTTTTGTTAAACTATCGTGATGCAACAGGGCCATATTGTTAATGCACCCAATACTATTCATTATTAATTTAGTTTTACACCGAAAACAGGTTTGTATACTTTGACATGTTGAGTTGATTTTGCTAGGTAAAAGAAATCATAGTGACACAATAGCACTAGCCACGTTTAAAAAAATATAAGCTACTCCGCACAATAATTACATACTTATGATGTCGTACTACACTAAACAAAGTAAAACGTGTGCATGCACNGTTTAAATTTGGCAAGCCGGCCCACTTCCAGAAGAAAAAAACAAAAAATCGTGTTTTTTTAATTGCAATTTTTATCTATATTCACTGTTGCGTGTTTCAAGATAAAATACCAACTGTCAAAAAACTCGGTTATCTAACACTTACCATGTTGTGGCAAAAAAAATAGTAATTCCAATAAATCCGAAGTTAAATAAATTAGTCCGGCGTCTCTGGTTTCCCTAACAAACCATAGAAATCTAAAAACATAGAAGGACCACTCATTGTCATCGAATCTCGTTCCGCATGGATAAGTCTGACCCGATACGCCAAGGCTTTACATTGTTTCAGAAGCTGTAGTCTGTTTTGTCGCTAGTTAAATGCCTTAAGGATGGCAGAAATCATAGCACCGAGTCAATGCTGTGTGCCTGGGTGTATTTCGATAGTAAGAAACTTAAAAATTAATAAAAAACGAAAAGTTTCAATCTTTGCCGTCCAAAAACCAGCACTTGCCAAAACCTCACAGGAAACAAAAAGGCAAAGAGCAATTAAGGAGGAATTTGTTGTCAATGAGGGATACTGCTTCAGGAGCTTGCATTAGAGAGATAAAGTAAGTAGTCGTAAAGATACATAGAATATCCTAATATCACGGGATTCCACTGTTTTTTTTACACAGGGCAGCAATTATTGAGTTGCTCCTATGCCAACAGATATTGTTGTGCGTAGAAGATGCAAGATTCTTTGAAAGGGCGCTTGACCGTGTTTAAAATTACCCAAAAAGTCAACACTTAACCATATGCCAAGAAAGCCACCAGCGCCAGCTGCCAAGGATTGATGTTTAGGTTTGTTTTTGCAATAAATGCTAGTATTGAAGAGCTATTTTTTTGATGGGTGGAAGGTTGATTTACAATTACTCTTCCTGATGCTCGCTATTGCCATGGCTGCAAACTGTGTTTATTGAGGAGCTTTTAGCTTGGAAGGCAATTTATTTTTTTTAATATACAACTACCATCAATAAAGTAACAGAATAAATCTTTGATGTCCAACATAAAATTTCTGTTACCACTTTGTACCAGTAAACTTATGCTAATTGGTCCAATCAGTTCATGACAACATTTTTGTTTTAATTTGTGTTGATTGTGTAGAATGACACAAAAAGAAACTACAAAGTTAAAACTAAAAGTATTGTGGCACAGCCAACATAGGGTTTAATCTTTAACACAAGAAATTTTGTTCTTCTTACACAAAGGCTTCTAGGAAAAGTGGAATATGNAGTATCAGTCCTCAACTAAACCTTAGTCAAGTGAGTCATTTTAACCTTAATGTTAGAAAGTCGAGAGCATGGTCAGTTCAAGTCATGGTAAGACTTGACACTAATAGTATATTTGCATGCAAAATATTGAAATTCTATGGTGGTAGAAGCATGATCTTGTACCATAACTTTGCAAAAATTTGTGTTAGCATTTCTCCCAAACCAATCTCTTACCAAATTTAACGCATAGCACACTGAATCATAAAATAATTAGTAAATTTATTTGGCCGAATCAAAGATTTTGACTAAGATACAGAAACTGAACATTTACACACAATGAAAATAACGTTCTGGAACACCAACAATAGTGTCCGGGCCTTATTGATAATTATCATCACCTAAAACGATGTTTATATTTAGGGCAAAAAACATGTCTTTTCCCCCTAATTATGTACCATACAATCTTACAAATGTGGAACCCACAGAACTAAGATATTATCACAACACAATTACCCTGTTGCAGCACCACTGTATGCCTGGGCACAAAATGCATGGGATTAGGGCAAAAGCAGAGCGTACAGGTTCGCGTGACGTCACAAATGATTCAGTTAACTCGGCCAAAACAATAGGTCGAAAATCAGCCGGAAACAGAAGATTTTTTGACTTAACTTCATTTCTGTTGCCAAGCATCAAGACACGGGCACAAAACCCAGATTAAGACGTATTTACAATATTTTTGTTTTTACTAAAAAACATTAAGGTATACGTTATATCATTTCCAGTAAAATTCGTTTAAATTTGGCAAGCCGGCCCACTTCCAGAAGAAAAAATTGTCAAACAAAAAATCATGTTTTTTTAATTGCAATTTTTATTTATATTCACTGTTGCGTGTTTCAAGATAAAATACCAACTGTCAAAAAACTCGGTTATCTAACACTTACCATGTTGTGGCAAAAATAATAGTAATTCCAATAAATCCGAAGTTAAATAAATTAGTCCGGCGTCTCTGGTTTCCCTAACAAACTATTTTACTTTGCAATACTTTGAAAGAGGCGACCAGAGAACGTTTTTTTTGCGCAGTGAAATATTTTTTTGTTTTCGTATTCTACGGTTTACGCTCTAAGCACGAAAAACTTTGACGTAACTGAGAAGCAAATCAAACAGTTTACTGCATTAGTAAAATTACTTGCATAATAAAAACTATGTAGAGCGTATGCAGCTGTGCAAGACAAATTTATTCTGCATCCATGGCCTTCTTTACATACTTTTAGTATTTGAGTTTTTATTCAGTGTTTTTTGCTCTTTTCTACAAAATAACCTCTTTTCTTTGAAAACATTAAAGCGCTCTTGTAACACATACTACTCGTATTATTCTTTCACAGAACTATTATGCGAAATATTGATACAATACTTGCCTTACTCCCTTCCTTCCGGCGCTTGAAACTATCCGGTAGGGTTTCTTTCTGTGGTTTGTTTTCCCATCGAACTCCATTTCATCACTTTCGGTATGGTGGCCAGTGATGGTAGAATTGCAGGAAAAAATAGCGGCAATTTATCATTGTCTTGATTGCTTTTAACGGACATCGTGCACACGCCAAACCACAGTGATGAGTTTGTAAGCCACAGTGATGAGTTTGAACAAGTTGCTCATCGGTTTTCTGGGATTGACCATTTTGGCTATGCTGGTGTCTGGCTCAAATGGTAAGTCGAACATATTTGGGTTCGCTGATAATCGCTGGTATCTTATAACATAACAGTGTTTTTAACTTTTTTTGGTGCGATGACGCTCTTTGAAAAATTGGTTGAGTTGTTGACCAGCGATAAGAATTAATCAAAGACGCTTAACAATTGCCGGAAGTTTACTGACAACTAGTTGCTAAATATGTAAGTTTAAACCTCATTTTAAAAAATGGCTCTCGCGGACCACGGCACATTTCCTGGGTCAGTGGTCTGAGGGCCTCCGGTTGGGCACCCCTGTCTTACGATGTAACAAATCGGAATTTCTTTGCAGGGGCAAGATATAAGAGCTGTCGAAAAATGGCAAGACAAGGTTGTAGAAATGTCAAATGCTGCAAGCTTAAAAGGTACCTGAGGTGCCTGAAATCCAACAACCTTACTGACCTTGCCAAATTGCGTAAGTTTGTCTCGTCTTTTTGGGCAGTTTTTCATATTTTTTTTCCGGTAAACATTGCGCCAAACTCAACTTTCGATATCGGCTCCTGTCACGTGACGATGTACCTGCAGCGCGTTCAACCTTGACCCACCAATTGTGCCCTACACTTTTATGCGCCTCATAACGTTTTAACGTTGCGCAGCTATTTCTGACTTGGCGATGGTTTTACTGCTATTATGTCGCTACAACGCAACTTATCTCAAACTCAAACCATAGGAACTTGTAATTTCACAATTTGCGCGAAATGTGCACATGGAAAATATTTTTAAATCTCAGTTTATTCGCATCACGAAATAAACAGTCTCATTAAATTAGACCTATAAAGCATTGACAAAGTATGACCGTCGTGCATGGATAGATAAATCTTGTAGTCAAACCCGCTAAAAAGGCTTAGCGATAGGCATATAGGGGGTGGCGAAATTTGCCGGTGTTTTTTGCGGAATACGACGTCCACGGGAGCAAAAGACCTATAATCCGTGTGCTGATATTATTCAGACATCGACCGGGCGTGCCGGAACGGGTCACGGTGTGCATTCAGAATCACAAGGCAGATAACTTCTAGCAGTTCTCACCAATTCAAGTCCAGTCGACGAATGAAGTCCTCCTGTCAACGCACCTTGATTGGCGCATTCCTGTAAAAGAAAACCTGCGCCCCCCCCCTTTCATGCTCTGCCTCCCAGATCCACCTTTTAACAAACAACATTGGCGTGAATTTCGTCTTTCGTCTGTGCTTTGTGTTGAGACGTTTTATCAATCCGCAATCTATGCTTGTTACATATGCACTACATTTTTACGCTTGAAGCGGGTTTCCAAACGAGCTTTGTTCGGTCAACCATAGTGCTTATAAAAACACCACAATGTACGCTGGAAGCGTGGTCCTCAACGAGCTTCGCGCAGTCAACCTAGACAAAAGCCTGCTTTAAAGCCGTTTGGGGGTTGACCGAACAAAGCTCGTTAGAAAACCAGCTCCATGCGTTTTAGACGTGCAAGTAACAAGTGCTTATAGTTGACTACACAAAGCTCGTTAGGAAACCCGCTTTAAGGGTACATAGTCGTGGATGCAACAAGAGGTATGGTTGCCTGCACAAAGCTCGTTTGGAACCGGTTTAAACGTACAAAGTCTTTAATGTAGCGATTTACGCTGTTTAATTTGAAATTTGGGTTTTGGGGGTTGAACTATTATAAGCGGAAACAGTTACTTGTTGATTTATATTTCGCCATGTTATTATTTGCGTCGCTTGTAGCTGCCTGTATGTGTGTTGTACCTTCTTTGTCTGTTCTCAAAACCAATAAACAAGATTATGTTTGCCTCGTCATGAACGTGTCACTACGTTGAGTTAAGACAGCGATAACCACATGGTGCATTGATAACAAGTTGTCCGTTCAAAAGATAAAACATAGTTGGCTTTTAAAAGTAGTGGTTTTCAAATGTTAACAAGCACTTTTTAACAGCGGTAAAGTAAAAACAGATTGAAAAGAAGAAAAACAGAAAAAAGTGATTTTCTTGGTGCAGCCCATCAAAAGCGTAGTTTTTTATTTGGGCAAAGGAGAGGGGGTGACCTACATTAATTTTAGAGACTTTTTTTCCAGGGGTAGCCTATCATGATGCACAATTTCGAAATTTATGGGGTGGGGCCTTTCGACCCCCTCCCCTGGCCACCCCCCTGTTACCACGTAGAGATTAACCGCGTTATTACTAATATCAAAGATTTGGTGTTTATAGTGTGGAAGTTTATTGTGAAACCGTGGTTTCAAACTATCAACATGGCTATTGTTTATCAAGTGTTAAACAAAGTCCATGTGGTTTAACTTCTTCTGAATTAAAAAGAATACATGATTGTACTGGAGCGGTTTCGATTTTAATTGTGGAAACGGAACCACCATAGAGTTTGGAGCCCTGAGATAAAGCATTGTATTTGAGTGTGGTCCATTCACACGTGGTTCCGCTTTCCACCATTCAAATCACCAAAGATAAAACACAAACGGAAAAGGGCATTGTAAGGAGAACACATTCCAGAAAATCCGTTTTGATTTAAACAAACGAACAATGAATGGGATACAATAGACAATGGTGTCGCTGTGGCGTGATTGTCAAAGTTTCCTGTTCTATCATACGGCAACATTTCGATGACAAGAAACTCACACATGCAAAAGACTGCAACGGATACAAAATACTGTAAGGCTCGTAATATATATGTAAAAGCGAATTTTCGTCGCATTATGTAACGCTAACAACGCTAACAAACAAACAAACAACGTAAAAATATCGG
>QXVZ01023318.1:0-22687 GCA_008931825.1 Phallusia fumigata | reverse complement strand
TCCGCATAGTACCCTGTTGTATCAGTACTAGTTTTGTTTGACCCTATACACGCAGCCGTTGCCAGGTCCGCTTTGAAGCTCCTACGTTTCTTGCAGCCATAACTTTTAGTATAAAATAGAATCTATTGTTAATATTCTATCTGCCATTCCAATTCTTTAATGTCATCCTCAGTATTGCATAATCTGTATGTTTTAATAAATTTTATTGCCAACTTCGTTTTATGCTCCTTATGTTAATCTTTCCGATTACATTACCTAACTATAGTTACATTTACCTAAGGTGTTAATTAACACTTACCCATCATACCAAATAAAATATAGATCCTGGATGTTATTGTATGTCTGGCCCTTAAACCATTGCTATTAACAGAAACAAAATCCCTTCTAAACTCAAGGTCAAAGTTATATTTGGTTAAGGTATTTAGAATCAGTAAGGTAACAACATTTTCTGGGAAACAGTAAGTTTTACAAACAATGCATCAAAAAATTAAAAGCAGTTCCATTCAAAAAGTTGTATAATAGCACCCCAGATAGATTGGTTTCAGCAAAGCTGCCTAAGGTAAGCTATTGTTAATATAACAGAAACTGAATAAATAAGCATAATTAACTGTCTTCATACAAGAGCATTTGAAAATACTACAACACTATAAAACAGTAAAGGAGTTAATAGTCTTTTTCTCTTGAAACCAGTTTAATATGTTTATTTAGGGTTTCATAAATTGCTACCATCAATATACAATACACTTTTACTATACTATGTTGTTGAATTAAAGACAAATATTTATCAACAAAAGCATCGATTCAGGACAGTTAAACAATTTGTTAATAGATCATTGTGAGTTGACCCTGTTGTCATTTGTACAACAAATAAATGTTTAATTGCAATGCACTTTACATGCTTTATTTTACAAACAAGGACGGTTGTTTACTACCGCTGCAATAAATTTGAGTTTTTATAAGTAAAGAAATATCAATGCATTTTAGAGCTAAGGCCTGGTAAAAATAGTTGCGTATTAGGAAAAATATTGTGATGTTACTGGTTTAAAGAGATTTGACAAATAGTTCAAGCATGCATACGCACTAATTCACTACTTTTTTTATTAAATATCTTCATTACAGGCAACCAATTTTAACAGGGACAGAGCCTAATGAATTGTTATCATTTCATCTCACTCAGTTTACATCACAAGACCAAAAAGGATAACTAAGAGTCTAATAGGAATATTGGAATGCACAAAGTGTATGAAGATTAGAAACACTTCCTGAAACTATACAATTTGCATACTCAATGAAAAAAAGACAATCAGTTTTTGACAGCCCAGTCACGCCTTGCAATATACAGTAGCTTATAAACAACAAACAGCTATGAAATTATACATGGAAACAAAAGCAATACCAACCAGTAACAAGGTTTGAATTTGTGCACAGATTTTCTTTGCAAAAGTAACGGGTAATGTTTAACAAAAAAAGTCATTGGGACTGGTTTGGTGTCAAACTGCTTGGACATTGCTTACTGTTGATTTTGGTTCTCGAAGAACATCATGTCCTACAAGAAAATGTAAAAATTAACATTCCAGACATAAAATATAAAGTTAGCCTCCACTGATTACATTAGACCTTTCAATTATTATTAAAAATGGTCACGAAGAGAAAATACAAAACATTTTTTTCAGTTGTAAAACATTTGTGAGACCAGATTTTTGTTTATGTCAAACAAATATTGTCACACAGGAACAGCTCTTTCTTGTTTGTAAAACATACATGATTCAATAAACTAAACTCTACTTACAATAAGGAAAGTTGCACCAAGGAGAACAGCTTTCATCTTCACGTCCAAGTCAAGAGGAACTAAACAATAAAATGATTTAACTTTTATACATTTTGGTACAGAACTACTATTGAAGGACAGGGTTGTTTTTTACCACATTACCATTTCGCACACATTATCACTCAATTAACAAAAATATATATTCACTAAATTATTTTACCTTAGGTCCTACAGTATCTAACATTTTAAGGCAATGATGTTTCTGCATGCAGAAACACAAGTGTAAAACAAAAGATTAATCCCAATCTAACTTACAAGTCACTGAAAAGTTGGTGGCATCAGTGAACATTTCCTTGACCAGACCTGACCATTGCTTGGTGATACGACCGACTGGAGTTTCAGTGCTTCCCTTGGAGAAAATCTCGAATGGAAAGTCACATGTACAACATGGACCATGACAGATGCAGCAAGGACCTTTGATAGTGAAAATTTCAGAACCATTTGCATCATGGATGCTGTAGTGGGGTATCCAGCAAGATTGACTGTGGAAATAAAACAAAGGAATGTTGCAAATATATTGAAATGATACTCAGAAGTCAGAGACTTGGAGCAAATTACCATTTTCTAAAGACCTATCATAAATTTAAGGGGAATAATGTGTTTGGGAAACATGCATTCGTTTTTAACTGCCGCAGTTAGTATATTTGGTGCAACAGCGGTTTTCAAATGTAGTAAAGAAAATTTGTTAGTTCAGGGTAAAAGAAATCGCCCCTGCTGTAAAAAAAAACATACAATCATGTTGAATTAAGTCTCAAACTAGGCTTTTGGCTTGTATAGTCATAAGAAGTACTGTTTAAAGTATTTCTTTTGCTCCTTGCCAACATGTTTTGTTAACGTAAACAGAAAAGGATTGAATATCTCAAATGGTCACGTGCCAATTGTTTCAAGGCACATGACAGTCACGTGCCGCGGTAATGTGTTACATACCAACCATTACAAGTAAGATTTTCACAACTTTGATTGTCAAAGGGCTGAACAACACACAGGTTGGAAATTCAGTGTCACTACATTCCTACAGAGTCACTAGATGGCAACGCGTGTTTTTCGACTTCGCAGAAAATAACAAAACAAAACGGGAATGGGTGAAAGTTTACAACACGAAGGTGGGAAATTGACAGTTTGAAACGNCAACACACAGGTTGGAAATTCAATGTCACTTCATCCCTACAGAGTCACTAGATGGCAACGCGTGTTTTTCGACTTCGCAGAAAATAACAAAACAAAACAAAACGGGAATGGGGGAAAGTTTACAATACGAAGGTGGGGAATTGACAGTTTAAAATGAAAAATCGAAGAAATGCTCACTAAAATTGTCAATCCTAATATGCCACTTGGAAACAACATAAGCAAAACTACTTCAGGCTTTTGTCTAGAAACAGGCGAAAACTGCGTTCTGCCAAAGTACTCTCGTGGTTTGTGACGTCACAATAAATGGGTCGCCATATTTTTTCTCAAAACTGCGGTCGAGCAACGAGAATTAAAAAACGATACTTGGTACCGAGTGCATCGGCATTGCTCGATCGGCCCATCTCTATTATTGTCGAATTTCGCACTTCGGCACAGACTTGAATAACGGTATTTTAGCCGTTAACAAGAATTTTTATAAGTTATTCAAACGCGCAGGTAGACTGTTGTTCCCAATGATACCCTGAATACCGGTTATAGTTCATACAATACCTAAAAAATATTTGTTAGTATGTTTTTTAGGTATTGTACTTGCCTTTGACGAATGCTTCCAATAGTTGTTCCCACAGGAGATTCGACGCTGAGGGTCAAAGCACAGCAGTCGGCATTTGCGCACCAACAGCAACCGGCACAACACTGGAAGGGCCTGTTGATCCTTATTACCTCCTAAAAACATGTTCATAAGGGATATCTAAACGTGTCAAGATGTTTTAAAAGCAATATAACGGCACATGTTATGAAATCTAAATACATTCCTTAAATGTTACACAACGTCCTACACTATTGTTTATTGGCGCTTGCGTTGTTGTATTAAATTCCGATTCGCCGAATGCAAGGAGCAAAGAATTCAGACTTCGCCTGAAACCTTCTTANATGGGTGAAAGTTTACAACACGAAGGTGGGAAATTGACAGTTTGAAACGAAAACTCGAAGAAATTCTCACTAAAATTGTCAATCTTAATATGCCACTTGGAAACAACACAAGCAAAACTACTTCAGGCGCTTGTCTAGAAACTGCCGAAGTACGCTCGTGGTTTGTGACGTCACAATAAATGGGTCGCCATATTTTTTTCTCAAAACTGCGGTCGAGCAACGAGAATTAAAAAACGATAATTGGTACCGAGTACATCAGCATGGCTCGATCGGCCCATCCCTATTATTGTCGAATTTTGCACTTCGGCACAGACTTAAATAACGGTATTTTAGCCGTTAACAAGAATTTTTTTAAGTTATTCAAACGCGCAGGTAGACTGTTGTTCCCAATGATACCCTAAATACCGGTTATAGTTCATACAATACCTAAAAATATTTGTTAGTATGTTCAACTTGCCTTTGACGAATGCTTCCAATAGTTGTTCCCACAGGAGATTCAACGCTGAGGGTCAAAGCACAGCAGTCAGCATTTGCGCACCAACAGCAACCGGCACAACACTGAAAGGGTCTGTTGATCCTTATTACCTCCTAAAAACATGTTCATAAGGGATACCTAAACGTGTAAAGATGTTTTAAAAGCAATATAACGGCACATGTTATGAAATCTAAATACATCCCTAAAATGTTACACAACGTCCTACACTATTGTTTATTAGCGCTTGCGTTGTTGCATTAAATTCCGATTCGCCGAATGCAAGGAGCCAAGAATTCAGACTTCGCCTGAAACCTTCTTAAAATTTCACTGTAATAGTGGGGCCAACACTTCTGGAAACTTTGTCACAGTTGGATTGCAACCTCGTTTATAGCCTACTAAGTTGAGTTGAAACAACTTCCGGGTCGGTTATGGGAAGGTACCACACAGTCCTGCGTACAAACCCCGGAAGAGAGGCATATCACACAAACCTACTGTACTTAAGGTATGAAGAAAAATTTTTCATTGTTGATTGTTCATCTCTGCTTTTAGGTCTAGGTGTTCGAAGGTTCAATTATAGGAACCGCCTTTTCAAAGGGTGCAAGAAAAACGAAAGGTTTTGGGTGAGTAAAAAGAGTTCAAATGCAAAGGGAGTTGTCATGTCAATCGAGAAATTACTCTGTATTTGTCCGTAACGGGCGTAAGTTGCCGCTGGCATTTGGTTTTCGTCAGACACTTCAAGCCTTTTTTCGGACGGCTGACCAGTGCGTACACTGGTATGTAAACCTAACACCACGTTCTGCTCTTCTCTTTGTGTTCAAACGCCTACGTGAAAACGTAGGCAGCCTTTCCGCTTGTCAAACACACAATAAAGAGGCTGTTGACCGATGTGCTCCAGCGGTTCTAACGTTACAAGCAAGTCGTGCTTGCTGGGCAATGATTTGTCCCAGCAAAGTGTTTCTATTGTTCTGACTAGTTTGCCAACCATCCTTATGTATACAAACGGGTAATAACAGTAAAATGGGATCATCAAGCAGGTTGTTTAAGGCTCGTTTGAGTTTGAACAAACTTGAAAGTAAAACTGCCCTGGGCGTAGGGTTGCCAACTCTGTTAAGCTACAATAAAGGGCATGAACACTTGAGTGATATTTTATCATGTCTCGAAAACACACTTTCAATTATTATTTTGATCGGATGATTACATAAAATAGTGGCCTTACTATTACAAGTTTTCTCACATACATTTCTTTTCTAACAAATTACGGCTCGACTTTGTGAAGGGCCTCATCACTACCTTGTTGTAATTTGTTTTGGTCCTTCGAGGCTCGGTTCAGAAATGGAACCAAAAGTCAAAACAATTTCAAATAAGGACAAATAGTGTTATTTAAATCCAATAAACGGTTGGACGGTTGTCAACCCTACCTGGGCGTACTAAAGGCAAATATCGCAATATTTCGAAAAAGCGGGTGCTTTGATTTAGACATGACACTGCAAAAGACAAAACCAAGGGCTTCCGATATATTCACTTGGTTTGGTTACACAGGAACACGTTGTACACGGCTTTTGCCCTACATTGATTTTAGCCTAAATACCGTGTAAACACAGATCTTGTTGCGCAAGACCAAGGGGTAGTTTAAGAAGCAAACCAACTCCAAGTTAAATGCGCCAACACACAGATTTTTTTCCTGAATAGAAGACTAAGAAAGGAAAATGATTTCATAGGCAACTTAGAACGTGTAATGTCGAACCATTTGTTCAAACAACTAGGGCAACACTATTTGTTACATGGCACGTTTGCAGTCAATACCAACAAACCCATTACCTATTTTGCAGCTTTAAAATATCTCACATGATGTTTCAAAAGTGTTACAAACATTTCGAAAGCGAGCAGCGGTTCACTTCCTAACAATAGATTTCCATTCTGTTTGTATTACCCAAGAAAACAATTCGTGCTTCGCGACTAAGCAGCAAAGCTTACGCCTGTAACGCGATTACTAAAGCTCAGTGTTCCGTTACATTTCAAAATTTAGGATACTACACACAACCCCTTTGTAATAGTTTCGAAATCAGCACCTGCTGTTGTTAGGCACTTTGTAACCCAATCATGGGTTTATCAAACAGCCAAATCGAACATAAAATCGTGACATTTGGAATGCAGAATTTTATGACAAGCTTTTATGAGTCATGTATGTTTAGGAGAATAATACGAAAATGTATCATACCAATGTGTACAACAAAAATTGGATTGCGACTGATGCGGATTTGCTTCAACAAAGAAGTCAGTTTAAGGAACAAGAATAGATTTTTTCCGCACTGTTGCAAGTCTATGACTTTACGCCTTCAAACCACTGAACGTTTGAAAAGAATAAACCGTGGACAGTAAACCTGAACCCCTGCGAACTGTGTTTGCACAGTTTAAGCAAGAGAGCATTTATTGACTTTATTTGTCACCAAACGACAATGAAACCCTCGCCCAGTTCTTTTGTGTGTACCGCACCAATAGGAATGTTTCGAAAATCACTCGTTCACAGAAAACTTTTGGTTGGTTTTATATACTATAGAGACCTAGTTTTAAAACTCCAAATGTCCGTCCTTTACCTGTTTAATTTATTTGCCATGCCAAAAAGCTCCGTAAAAATCTTTTAATAACTCTTATAAAACTCAAATGGTAATCCATATATCTAAAAGTAACCCAATAAGCACAATTTTGCGAATTGAACCAGAAAAAAATGAAAAAAAAACTTTTGGTCAAAAAAGAAACAAAAGTTCTCTTACTGTTTGTTTCCTACAGTGTTTTAAATGGCTTTTAACACAGCTTTAAGTCTCAAAAAATCTTTAGATAGGGTGAAAGCGGATGAAAATCAAAAGGAATATATTTTTCTGACAGAATTGTGTGTTTTTACTTGATGGAGTCAATAGGCTAAAAGATAACGACAGATATATTTGTGTACGTTAGTGATAAAATGCAAAGGAGACATATGTTCCAAGAAGTAAAATTTGATTTCACATGTAGAAAGGGCTAGAAACAATAACAAATGTTTATGTACTGTTGTGAAAAAGAAACATGTTTCATTTCAAACCTATAAATATCTTTAGAGCGACAGTTGTGCAATTACTTGCGCAACCCACATCCTGTTATATACCACAAAAAGCAATGGCATTTTGTCGTCATAGCGTGAGAAAGAAGCAACCCAATTAATGTGACGTCATGTATTGACACATGGTGAGCTTTTTGTGCAACTACATAGGGTTTGGCCGTTGAAAATTGTTGGGACAAGTCGACTTTTGTATCCCCAACAACCTGTTACTTGGCGAACGGCGGTGGTAATCCTTTCCAAAAGCATACAATATTAGATAAATTGTTTTAATGCGTCAAAGCAAATGATGACGCTACAGACCAGAAGTATAGGTTGACAAGTTGTCTTAATTGCCAAGTAATCGTTAGTCATTAAATGCTATCGCTCATTTACTGATACTTTGCAAAACTGTTTCCAACTGTGGATGTATGTGCCAAGGCTGTACGGTAAAAATGTCAACAAGTAACCGTTACTCTGTAAAAATTTAGCCATAATACTCGGAGGGGATACAATTTCCACGCAATTTCGCCGATTTCTAGTTATTCGGGGGTGTAACTAAACTAGGTCTTCGGCCAACCCTAAACGTTCACATCAGAAAGTAGATGGAAAATTTGGAAAGAGTTTGTTTAAAATCAAACGCCAACGCTTGGACAATTGGGGAAGTTGTTGAGGAGTCTGAGGTGCCGTTGGCAACCTGTGAGAAATGTTAATGACATCTGCGGTATAATTGCAGCTTTTAGGTTCAAAATACTTCGCACATTCGTTGTTAAATACATAGAAACGGTTACAGCCGTTGGTCGGGTCCGGGTTTATGCGATTTTGAACAGGGATGCAAAAGCACGGTATCACAAAAGCGCCGCGCGACTACAATGACGACTTCGTGACTGATTTTTCCGTAGTCACAAGATTGAGGTTAAGTACAATGAAAACCGACGATATTAACTGACATAGCGATCCCAACGTCGTTTTTTTTTCTGATTCGAAATCACTTCGACGCACACGACTTCCACATTCGGTTGTTTTTTGAGTAAAGCGTTGGGTCAATGCTTATTTTTACATGATACTTCCACCCTGACATAAATTTTCTTACAACAGTCGACAAAAGGACTTAGTTTCATTAACTGAGTGTTACACTCAAGGGCTTTAAGTTGAACTCAAGGACTCTTCTTGAAAGTATAAATGGTGTTTTTCTAATTCGTTTCATCGCGCTGTTTTTGTAGCATAGGACATATTAGTAAATGCTGTTGTGGCGAAAATCAGAGGTAAAATGTCGCTGTAATTGCAAAAGTATTTTAGTCTTTTTGCGCTTAACTGAGCTGCATTGTCGTTTGCATAGTTCTTTTCTATGTCAGCCACGGCCTAATTTCAAACACGCAGACAGCGCGAAAGCAGCATTGAGTTGACTGTTCCAAGTTAATAAAATTATTTGAAATAGGCATGTTGCTAACGCAATGCGAAATACAAACAACGCATTTGAACTTTGTACACCGTTTTTAGGTCTTGCGGAGTGCATGTGAGTATGCGTGTTTGGCAAACGAATGATCTTCTAAACCAAAGTAACCCGAATGTTTGTGTATAGCTTACTTCCAGTCAGAATTTTAGCGTTTGTTATGAGCATGCATCAAATGTCTACCAATCTTCACTAACACAACCGGAAGTGGCATATGTGACTCGCTTACCCGCCCCGCGTTGTCTGTAATGTGCATGAGAAACCCACGTTGCGGCCCACAGCAAATTCGCATGCAAAGCTCCGATTCTGAAAAAAGCAAACATAGCCGACGCATGAAAACTGAAGTAGCACAAAGGTCACGTAATATTCTGTTGTGTATTATCGATTTAGATTACTTCCAGTGACGTAATTGTAGATCTAAGCACATTACTACTGGCCATACTTGTTATATGATTAGGTTATAAACCTGATTGGCAAAATGTTCCAATTGCAAGGCTTGTTTTTATCTAATCGTTGTGAAATTACTCTACTGCTAATCGACAAAATATTAGAGGGTGTCGCTGTTAAAGCAATCCCAACAAACAAACACGATTAACGATATTTCAGGTAATCTGGAAAAGTATACTTAACCACGGTGAGTTCACGTAAGTTAGGGCCTGTTCAAGCATGTAAAGTAAATAACGTTAATCATCATGCGCTACGCTACACAATCAACTAGTTTGCCTTGTCAAAATCATGTAGATGTTACCTTCGTGTGCAAAGTAGCACTGCTGTCCAACGCTGTTCTTAAGTGCGTAACGGTTCTTCATCTCAATATCGGTCAATGCTTAAATAAGAAAAAGTAGTTAGGTATCTTGCTTCAGCACGTTTTGTTTGCATCAAAAACCTTGAGTTGATTGCGGTTATTTTGTTGCAAATAATACTTTAAACGTCCATTAACATTTCTGCCTACATTTAGGGTGTTCACCTTTGTTTTTTACAACTTGCCAAGCATAAAGTTTAGCCAGAAGGACAACTTTCGCGTAAAACTACATTATCATGCGCTGGGCTGTACAAACATTGTTTTCGCAACAAACAGCACCCTACTCGTACTGTAACGCAGTGTTTAATATTTCAAAGTCAAAAGCTGTTTTAGCACATTTATTATTTAAACGTTGGTCACCAACCTTCAAACAACTCGACTTGCTGATGAATTAGCACTTGGTCGAGCTGAGTAAGATATTCCAGGCCAGGCGGACAGCCTGGCATTGATTGTGGCATGGCCATCCATTGCGGCTGGTTAACAACTGGTGGTTGCTGCAAAAAATGCGGCATAAGTTTACGTTATATTTGCCTGTAACCTAACATCAGAGGCACCCATAGGACTATGCTGTATATGCGCACTACTTACCTGCATATTTTCGGCGGTACGCTTGAAGCAATGTACTACTTAAAAAGAAACGCAGCACAAGTAGGACTAGGACCAGACTGTCAAAATAATGCAATAAACTGGTCATTGTTCATCATTAATCAATTACTGTTTTCGAACAAACAACTCCTGCTCTTTTAACTATGTCACTAACTGGACTAGTTGTGGAAGGGCTTTTCTATAAAGCACCGAGAACTAACTTGTGTATGATAGAGCCGCCGCAAATACGTACAGGTACCGGTTGCACGATGCAGTTATTACGTCACACGTCAATATATATCCGCGTGTGATGAAAAGGAAATGATTGCCAGTTAAAGCACGCACATTGGCTAGTGGTTGCCAGTAAGAGCCATTGTGTCAAGTATTGTTATCTGTGAGGCATTGACTTTTTATCTGTTGACGCAATATTTGCCACAATCACTAACACGCGGTATTACACTTGTATTTAAAAGCGCGCGCCTGTTTTGTGATGTTCCTAAAGTACACGATATAATACATTTTAATCATCACGCGGCTTATTTACCAGCAAAGCTTTCAAATGCTATTCTGAAGCAACTTTTTCTTTGACTCGAAGGTTTGCCTAACATCCAGGTCACCTACAGCCTGCAGCAACGCCACCACTCACTCCTGCTACGCCCGCATATTTAAACAAAAAAGGCACAAGAAAAAAGTTTTATTTGCTAGCAGTCAGGCGTGTCATTTCACGTGACGGTCTCTTGAAAACCAGAATACCGTGACCAACGCAGCCATGACGACCGGTCGCGTTTTGTACATACGTACGTTACGACTGGCCTTTACCCTACATACTGACGGTTGGTGTTTTGAAAGGATTGAACAAAAAGCTGGCTTTAATATACTTTCTGGATTGTATTGGGCGCCGCATGTTTGAAACCAGCATACCCCAGACACAAAAGGCATTGGTTTAAAGCCCCTTTCTTCGCTACAGTTTGTTTGTGACTCAAGAAATCGTTGATTTGTTTGTTAAACATCACTATGGAGGATCGGTAAAAACGAAAACCAACACAAATCGACTTAAAAGAGATCGCAATTGGCAAAAATGTTGTTATTTCCCAAAGCAAATGAAGCAGAACGGTAAAACGAAAACCAGAAATAAAAACGCGAAAAGAGTGCAGCATCGTGTCACAAAATAGAGTCACATGACAATTGCGTGGCGACGGGCTAGCTACAATAAAAATGCGCATGTTCAAGTCGATTGCATTGTGTTTTTCTGATTGCAAAATCTGTGGTATGCGTACCTAAATACTGGAAATAATCAAGTTATTTACTGTTTGCTTTTCGATGCACGACTTGATCTCAAGACCCAATCCATAAAACAATACACCACAGATAAAGTATAGTCACGTCTTGTACAATGTCGTCAAGGTATGTTGTACCTCACGTGATCACTTGGCATTCCAAAAAAACACAGTGGTGATTTAGTAGATGAGGAAGATGTTCAATTTCAGCGCTCGATATTTCATTCGATGTTATTCAGTTGTCCTTGTCAATTCTATGCCTGCATTATAAATTATGTTTGTTACCAGTATTTTAACTGATGAAATACCATTGTAGTGTATTCCCGCTACAATGGTATTTCATCAGTTAAAATACGTATCGACTATTGTTTTATGGCAGCTGCAACTGCTTGTTGTTGGTGGTAAATTTTAAAGTAGAGTCGACCGCTTTGTTATATGTTACATTACGAAATATAATTACGAAAACATAACTTACAGGCGTCACCTAGTGGGCATGTGTAAAATCAGATACACAGAAAATTGAAACGATTTATATGCACAAACTGCCGAAATAAGACAGCTGTACTGCAACTAATATTTAACGGTAATACTAAAAACCTTTTAATATGCATATTATACCACGTTTGAAAAACAAACCTACTTTCGCTTATGGAATACAACAAAAAAACTTGGTATGCTTTCAAATATCACGTGCCTTATCTTTGCCCTGCGAAAGAAAGAGCTTTTATTAGCACAAAATATCAGAAAAATCGCGTAGATAAGTTGATAAATCAGTTTCGCTTTATATTGCAGCATCAGATGCAACTAATATTTTTACTGCATCCATTTCGATTAGGTGCATCTACAGATGTGTTTCGACGAATTGCATTTCTGGTGAAAATCTTCTGGCAACTTTTGAACATTGTAGGCGGTACAGCGCTCAAGACAGGGTTTTAATAAAAGCCTGTTTGTGTATCTAACGGTAAAAACATTTTTTTAACTTTTTCTGTCCCAGACAATCAAAACGGATCCTATTTTAAAGAACAATCCTTTATTAAGCACTATTTGTCCCTGTCCTTTATTGAGGTTTCAAATAACCCTATGCAAATCGTTTTGACTTGTGATTGAATTTTTTAACTGCGACTCGATCGATCAAAGCAAATTTGCCATATATTCTATGTCATTATTAGATCGAAATATTAATTGAAAGTGTGTTTTCGGTCGTGATAATATATTAATCAAGTTTTTATGCCCTTTATTGTAGCTTAACAGAGTTGGCAACCCTACAGTACCCTTAAATTAGGGGTAACCAATTATCTGGTTGAAAATGTATATCATTTCATATATCCAGATGGTAAGTAATTGGTTCACCTCTAATTGTGGAATGTGGTAGTGAATAAAAGTGTTTAGGATATTGTCAATGTATCCTGTCGCTTCTTGTCGGTGTGTCTGTGCCTGATGAGTATTGACCATATGTGCGATTGAGGTTTGTTTGTTTGTTTGTTTCATTTTTATCCTCGGTGGGCGGAGCAACGCCTGAATGCGTTATGCTCATTGTGAGTCCGCCGTCGAGCTACCTGCTTCATTGCAGTTCCGTTAGATCATTTTTTATTTGATTTTTTTGATTTTTGAAAGTTGGTGACTTCAATTTGGGTCAACCCATTGGAGCAATGCCGCTTAAGTTTCTTGCTCAGGGAAACACAAGCGACCGAGATGGGATTAGAACCCACAACCGTGTGTGCACAAGGCAGTCGCGCTAACCACTCGGCCATCTTGGCGGAAATTTTGTCAAAGGAAGTGATACACTGATTAAAATCGCGATAACACTCGATTTGCTCGCAGGATGCATATTGTCCCTTCTTAGCTGGTACACATTGCCTGATAATAACAAATTGCTTTTCATTCAGTTGCGCTAGATGTGATTTATTAAATCTACTCCATATGCTTTCGTATGCTATTCTAAATCTTACCTAAACGTAATATTTACCTTATNTACGTTACATTACGAAATATAATTACGAAAACACAACTTACAGGCGTCACCTAGTGGCCATGTGTAAAATCAGATACACAGAGAATTGAAACGACTTATACGCACAAACTGCCGAAATAAGACAGCAGTACTTCAATCAATATTTAACGGTAATACTAAAAACCTTTTAATATGCATATTATACTACGTTTGAAAAACAAACCTACTTTCGCTTATGGAATACAACAAAAAAACTTGATATGCTTCATGTGCCTTATCTTTGCCCTGCGAAAAAAAGAACTTTTATTAGCACAAAATATCAGAAAAAATCACGTAGATAAGTTGATAGATCAGTTTCGCTTTATATCGTAGCATCAGATGCAACTAATATTTTTACTGCATCCATTTCGATTAGTTGCATCTACAGATGTGTTTCGACGAATTGCATTTCCGGTGAAAATCTTCTGGCAAATTTTGAACATTTTAGGCGGTACAGCGCTCAAGACAGGGTTTAAATAAAAGCCTGTTTCTATGTCTAACGGCAAAAATATTTTTTATAACTTTTTCTGTTCCAGGCAATCAAAACGGATCCTATATTAAAGAACAATCCTTTATTAAGCTCTATTTGTCCCTGTCCTTTATTGAGGTTTCAAACAACCCTATTCAAAACGTTTTGACTTGTGATTGATTTTTTTACCTGCGACTCGATCGATCAAAGCAAATTTGGCATATATTCTATGTCATTATTAAATCGAAATAATAATTGAAAGTGTGTTTTCGGTCGTGATAAAATAATAATAAGTTTTCATGTCCTTTATTGTAACTTAACAGAGTTGGCAACCCTACAGTACCCTTTAGGGGTAGCCAATTATCTGGTTAAAAATGTATATTATTTTATATCCAGATGGTAAGTAATTGGTTCACCTCTAATTGTGGAATGTGGTAATAAAAGTGTTTAAGATATTGTCAATGAATCCTGACGCTTGTTGTCGGTGTGTCTGTTGACGGTGGGAAACACAAGCGACCGAGATGGTATTAGAACCCACAACCGTGTGTGCACAAGCCAGCCGCGCTAACCACTCGGCCATCTTGGCGGAAAGTTTGTCAAAGGAAGTGATACACTGATTAAAATCGTGATAACACTCGATTTGCTCGCAGGATGCATATTGTCCCTTTTTAGCTGGTACACATGGCCTGATAATAATAAATTGCATCCTGTTATGTTCGTTATATTTTCCTTTTTATGTAGTTGCGCTAGATGTGATTTATTAAATTTACTCCATATGCTTTCGTATGCTATTCCAAATCTTACCTAAACGTAATATTTACCTTATGGAGTTTTCCACCAACTACGCATTCTTGGTGCATACCTAACTAAAATATGGGTAGTGACAGTTTTTACAATCTGGCGATACATTAAAAACGACACTGTTTTTTCGCTGGTTTTGACCATACGACACCTCCGTGACTATTCGGTCATGTGCTCGCCAAACTGTTATGATATTATTTTGTCATAATACCTATTTAGATTCCAAGTGTTTACTACACCTTGGTTTTTGACACATCGGTCAATCTTTTAAGTACTAATTAAAACTCCTAAATTGCGTTTAATAAATGTAAAATCATTAAGTTCTTAAATTGAAGTATCGGCCTCTACTATGAAAATTAGACGTTTCACCCTTTCGTTTGTTTTGTTTGCCGAATTTTTCAAAAAATGTACAAAATGCCAGCCATATGTGCAGCAGACTGAGCCGGTTTTGCAGAAATTGTCGCAAGGAAGTTATACAATGGCTTCGTGATAACACTTGCACGATGCATATTGCCTCTTTTTTACCTTGTAACATTGTTTGCTGCTGACCAGTTGCACGAAGCTATTTAAACCTTATTAATAACTCAAATCTGCAGTTTCGGAACAATTGAAAAGTGACATTTACGTGCTTTTCGCATCTAATAACAACGTGGGACGACGTCTGTTTAGGTTTAGGTAATTTGCAATAACCTGAAATCACCTACGAAACAAAACATCTATACATCCATACATTTGTCCCATTCCGTTTAACTCCCTTGTTTGAAAATACCCTTTTTCTTATGCATGTTTGTTGACCAAGCATGTGCAACCTTTGTCATCAGGTGTCACTGGGAGGGTATTACAGTTTGTTCCGTTTAGTTATACCGCACCCGTGTTAAGCTGTTTGGAGCTTAAGGCAAAAATATCTGACACCTTGGTGTATCTGTTTTGTGTTCAAAAAGTGCGCGCTAATTTTGTCCATTTCAGATAGCATTTTTGCGGAAGCCCCGAGCCATTCGACTCATTTATATTAAATATATGTACAAAGCTTGTCCATACAACTTTATATTTTTGACCACTGGATGCTTTGTAGCAATACAAATATTTTTGACCACTGGATGCTTTGTAGCAATACAAAACAATACAAAAACGACCGATAAGATTTGATGTTCGTTTATTTCCGACGCAAAATTCTGCAAAAAAGAATTTCTTTTATATTTCAACGAATTTTGACAACGCTCTTTTAACATCAAAGTAAAGTGCAAAATTGATGAAACCTTGCAGATTATAATGAAATAAGTGCTAACCATTGTTGCAAAGGAAAATTCGAATCTTAATCGTCAAACTCGATTCGGTCGATGACCGATTCTTCGTGATGTGGCTCTGATCTCACTGCAACACATAGAATCAAAATAAAATGGTAAGGAAAGAATCAATATAACAGTGGTGTAGCATTAAAGTTTACAATCATCAACACAGAAAGCTAACAAAAAAATCGTAAGATAGTTGCGTAAATATTTCATTGAAACCTCTAATGTCGCCTTTCCACTTCCTTGAACGCCAGCGACCTGTCCGCCAGCGACCCTCTCGCCAAGGTTGCCACGACCCCGATTTGGAGACTTTTCGGGCGTCGGCCATCGCTCGATCATCAATCAAGAAAACAAGCGCAAGTAGAAGAGAAACTAGCAGTAGATTATTCATCTGCAAACAGTTTGACACACCTTCAACTCTCGAAAACGGAAGATATGTATAAATACCAAAACCTCTGGCACTTTTCGGTGTTAAGCAAAGGTACAACACCACCGTGTGGCAAAAAAACGATAAACGAAACCTACCTTTGCTTGGTCAAAACAGAAAATGATTGCCGGAGATGGTCTGCATATATAACCACTTGCTAATATCCGGTTTTTACGTTGCCTTCTTTTGTTTTTTCTCCGCCCCAATTGGGATATTCATACAGATTTGGCACATTGGGGCAAAAAAAACAAATTCTTATTTACAATTTTTGCAAAGTACAGTTTAAAAAGAAAATGTTTCGATAAAATTTGTCCTAATGCATTCGGTAGAAAGCAATAGTTCGAAATCAGGCAAGAAAATAAATGGACTTAAAAGATTAGTTGATCCATTGAGCCGTTAAATAATGCAATGCAGATTTTTAAAAAGAAAAAAGGCAACGCTATAAACAAAGCGGATATAGAGTCCCAATTAAGGTTTGCATCGCAAAAACTGACTCAGTTCGTTAAAAGCAGTGATATGACGAAGGTATGTAATGCATGCCACATTTAAACTTGGTTTGAGCATTTTGTTACCTTTGGTAAAATGTAGTTGTTGTATTGATGATAAACTAACCTGTAAAACACTTTAGATGATGTACAAGCTCCTGTTTGTTTTGCTTCTGGTTGGTCTTGTTTGTGAACAAGCAATGGGTGCTACGACAGAGGATTTGTGGGCATGGCGAAAGGTTGGTGCAAGAACAGGTCGCTAGCGTTCAAAAAAATGGCGCAGCCGCAAATGGAGAGGAGATATCACAGGTTAGATACGACTCAATTTACCAGAATAGTAAAAATATTTACAAAAATTCGGCACATACATATATGCTGCAAAGGCACTATTTTGAAATAACTGACTTGATCTTCTTATTGGTTAAAACTAATTGTTTGGCTGTAGTCGGTGATGTCCACTATAATTACAACTGATTCAGTGTTTGCAAAGAATACAAACGTTAAAAACGAAGCCATTTATAAACTAATATTTTACTTGAATGTGATTTCTTTGTAGTGTCATCGGAACCACAACATGAGGAATTGGTTGTTGAGCAAATTGACTTCGAATAAAGTATTTTTGTGATAAAATGCCAAAACTATTAAAAGTTAACAGATTGTTGTTACCAGGCATATGTATTGTTTTGCTCTTCTGGTAATGTTATTATGCTCGGCTCAATTACCAGTTGATGTGTTTGCTCCATAACGCTTTTTGCTTTAAACGTCGCTATTTTATCGCCACAAGTGTTATGATTCTGGGCGAAATTGGCAAGTGATTAAGAATAAACAAAAATGCTGCTAATGGTCGTAATATTCATGTGATTTGTATAGGCAACATCATACCCAGAGGTTAATAAAAAATAGAGAAGCACAGCAGGGCATAGTTTTTTTCTCAATGCAGGTAACATCGCTGGTGAGAACAGACCAGCAACACGTTCTGGTCAAAAAAATGCAATCAGTACACTGATGAAAAGGTTTGTCAAAACCATGATGGTTGGCGATTTGCGTTAGTTTTTTTAAGTGTAATAATACGGTATTTTGGGATTTACGTAAATCCAGGGATGCAATATGTTTTCTGTTGCAATATCGTGTGATGAGTAAAATACGACAAAAACGATAAATTATGTGACTTCCGTTTAGTTTGAGCAAAACAGTATGGCACAGTACGCAGTCCCCGACGGTTTCTTACACTTTACCGTTGAGGATAAGTAAAATAAAAGCCAAAACAATCGACCTAAAACAGCTCACATTCGGCAAAAATATTGTTATTTTCCAAAGTAAATCACGCAGAACGATAAAAAGACGTTACATAAAGAGTCATGTGACAATTGCGTGACGGGTTAGCTGGACAATAGAAATGTTTAAGTCGATTGCATTGTGTTTTTCTGATTGCAAAAACCGTGTTATGCGTACCTAAATCTTGCGGAAAATTAAGTTAATTAATTGTTTGCATTTCGCTTTTTGCGTCGCGACTTGATCTTCAGATCCAATCCGTAAAACGACCCCAGATATACCGTACAGACCCGTTTTGTACAATGTCGTCAAGGCAAAATCGAATCAAAACTGGTGTTGTTTTCTCAGCCGATAAATATATTGTAGAAACATAATCATTTCTAAGTTAAATTTGACATCTATGCAGTTAGCGCTGAATTTTATAAGAAGTGCAACAGCCCGTGTGGTATTGTGAGGTTGTAAAGTCGGGTTATCATGATTCATATTTTGCTCTGTTTGGTTTTATGTCGCACTTTTTTCCTCATTTTGTTGACGCAAAGCATTCGCATAAAACGAAAAACATTCAAAGTTTTGCGTTCACGACATCCTAGTATTGAACAGTATACAAACACTACAGTTCTCATTTTCAATTAGTTGCATACAGATGTGTTCTGACGAATTGCATCTTTGGTGAACATCTTCTGGCAACTTTTTAATAATATAGTAAGCGACACAATGCTTTAAACGGTTTTAATTAAAGTTGTTTTTAGACCTGTTTAAAAGCTTTTTTTTTTCAATCTGCCCGTTCCAGACAATCAAAATGTACAGAACCGTTGGCTCAAGGGCTCGCCAAATGTCAGGTTGGAAATATATTTCTCAAAATATATATTGTTTATTGATATATTTCCTGCAAATATTTTTTTTGATTACCATTATCGTAAAAAGTGTTTGTTATGAGGACCAAACACTTATTTGAAAACAAAATCCCAATTAAGGTCCATTGGTATGATGTTATTTTGTCCAAATATATTATTTCATGTCCAGATGGCAACTAATATGTAAACCTATGTGAAAAGTGGTTTCGATCGAAATTACATTAATTACGCGAAAAACCTTACATAACTTTAAATTTGTCTCACCATAATTAGAAAAGCCCTAAGTAGGTATTGGATGTCGCTATGAATATTAAATAATTCCTCCAACTGTTTGCTTTTATTTTTCGACAATATTGCGAATGAATAAAAGAGTTAAAAATATACTTTAATATACATACTGATGCTTGTTGTAACCGTTCATGTTGATGAGTTTTAACCATATGTGCGATTAAGGTATTCTAATTTTTTGTCGAAGGGAAGTGATACACCGCTGGAAATCGTGTTCACACTCGATTCGCTTACAGGATGCATATTGTATTTTTTAAGCCAATATACATTGCCTGCTAATAACGCATTACACGGTGTTATGTTCGTTTTACCGTTCTTGGTTTTAATCAGTTGCGCTGGATGTGATTTATTAAATTTACTTTATATCCCTTATTCCAAATCTCAATGTAGTTCACATAACCTCTAGGTATTCTTGATGCATACTTACTGAAAAGGTCGTTCTAATGGTAAAATATGGGTAGTGACAGTTTTTACGATTTGTGTTTGCCATAAATTAAGAAAAGAAGCTGTTTGTTGCAGGTTTTGTGCCATACGACGCTCCCGAAATCCAATACATATTTTTTGAGTCGTCCAAGAGCTTGACCAACCGGTATGATGTTATTTGGTGAGAATTCCCATTCAGATTCCACGTGTTTGATACACCTTTCTTTTACACATCGGTCAGCCTTTTAAGTACTACTTGAAACCCTTATGTTGCGTTTATTACACGTCAAATCCTTAAGTTCATAAAATTGAAAAGTATTGTCTTTTACTTGAAAAAATTATAGGCGTTTTCCCTTACATTTAGTTTGTTTGTCGAATTTTTCAAAAAATGTAGAAAAATGTCAACCATATGTGCCATCAGCTGACTGAGCCGGTTTTGCAGAAATTGCCGCAAGGAAGTTATACAATGGCATCGTGATAAAACTCGATTCACTTGCACGATATCGTCTCCTGTTTACCTTGTAACATTGTTTGCTGCTAACCAGTTGCACGAAGCTATGTAAACCTTATTAATAACTCAAATCTGCAGTTTAGGAACAATATTCTCCTCGCTAAGCTACTGGTTTGTGACAAAATTCGACCGCAATTAAAAAGTGACAAATACTTACTTTTTGCTTATAATAACAACCTGGAACGACGGCTGTATAGGTAATTCGTAAAGACATAAAATCATCCACGAATCAAAACATCCACACTTGATTGGTCTCATTCCGTTTAACTCCCTTGTTTAAAAATATAATTTTTTTCAATGCATGATTCAGATTAGTTTATCCACGCATGTTCAACCTCTGTCATTAGGTGCCATTATGGAGGTATTCCAATTAGGTTTCGTCAAGGTATACTTCGACCGTAGCCAGCAGGTCTGTATTAAGTTATTGGAGCTTGAGGCAAAAATATCTGACACCTTGCCCATTTCATTAAAATGCCCATTTCCGAGGACATTTTTGCAGTAGGCCACAGCCATTCGCCCCTTTAATATTAAATATATGTACAAAGCTTGCCAATAGCTCTTTATATTTTAAACTATTGGGTCTTTTATAGCAATACAACTAAAAACGACAAACAAGATTTGATGTTCGTTTATTTCCGACTTTTCGCAATATTCTGCAAAAAAGTATATGTTTTGAATTTTTTTCAACGAATTTTGATATCACCATTTAACCTCAAAGTAAAGTGCAAAATAGATGACACCTTGCAAATTAGAACAAAATAAGTGCTAACCATCGTTGCAAGGGAAATTCAAATCTTAATCGTCAAACTCGATTCGGTCGATGATCGATTCTTCGCGTTCTGGCTCCGATTTCACTGCAACACATAGAAACAAAAGCAAATGAACATTTAAAATTTATAACAGTGTTGTAGCATTAAAGTTTACAAACATCAAAACTAAGGGCTATCAAAAAGTTGCAACTAAAATCATAAGATAGTTGCGTAATATTTTATCAAAACCTATAATGTCGCCTTTCCACTTCCTTGAACGCCAGCGCCCTGTTCGCCAGCGACCCTTTCGCCAAGCTTTCCATGCCTTTGTTTCAGAAATGGTTTGATCGGCGAACGCTTGATCGCCCATCAAGAAAACAAGCGCAAGTAGAAGAGAAACTAGCAGTAGATTATTCATCTGCAAACAGTTTGACACACCTTTAACTCCCAAAAACGGAAGATATGTATAAATGCCAAAACCTCTGGCACTTTTCGGTGTTAAGCAAAGGTATAACACCGCCGTGTGGCAGAAAAACTATAAACGAAACCTACCTTTGCTTGGTGGTTGTTCAAAACAGAAAATGTTTGCCAGAGATGGTTTGCATATATAAGCGCTTGCTAATATCCGGTTTTCACGTTGCCTTCTTTGTTTTTTCGCCGCCACAATTGGGATATTCATTGAGATTGGGTATGTTAGGGTACAGTTTAGAAACGGAAATGTTTCGATAAAATTTGTTCTATGTCATTCACTATTAAGCAATAATTTTAAATCAGGCAAGTAAATGCAATCAGTTCACTAAAAAAGGTTTGTCAAAATCCGGTAGTTGGAGATTTGCGTTAATTTATTTGGCATAATGATAAGGTATTTTAAGTTTTACTCAAATCCAGGGATGCAATATGTTTTTTGTTGGAATATCGTGTGATGAGTAAAAAACGACTTTAACGATAAATTATATGACATCCATTTAGTTTGAGCAAAACAGTATGGCACAAGCGCAGTCCCCAATATATATGTAAAACTTTACTATTTTTGCCGCACTCATTGTTGTTGTTTACTATATCTGGGCATTTTCAAGAAATCTTACTGTCTAAATACCAGTGGTTTGATTTTATCTTACCACTAGACGACGCCCCCGTTCGCAACAGAGGATGCACCATTTGTGCGCACAATGTGCGTAAAAATGTGCGCGCACATTTTGTGCACATTTTTTAAAAATGTGCGGGCACCGAAATGTGCGCACACATTGTGGGCTGATTGAAAACGACATGCTCTTTGTAGAATAAGGTATCGCCAATGTAGCCAATGTACCGTTCGATCACAGCCTAAAAAATAGAGGTTTAATCAAATACCGTCAAGGACTTGATTGAAATATTAATTCGGGTAGAGTGGATATTTGCTGTATAGTTTTGATGAGGAAGAAACGTGAATATACCACAATAACTTTATTGCCTTTACACCAGTGGAGCTCAAACATTTTAAATTATTTGCACAACGGTCCCCCTGCAATTTTTTCGATGACTCGCGGTTCACTTTAACTCAAATAATTTTTACTTCATAACTCCACACCCGCAACGCTTTGT
>QXVZ01023316.1:0-30814 GCA_008931825.1 Phallusia fumigata | reverse complement strand
GGCTTTTGTATTAAGAGAGTGGTTTGAACAACAGAGAAACCTCAAACATATCAAACCTTATGTAAAGGCTACATACGCGATGGTAGTTTTGACCTTTATAAGAAAGTCATAGCGTTTCATTGGAATGTTTTCATTTCTCAACAGAAGGTCTGGGCAATTATATTTTCACGGGGCCTCATAGGAAATTGAAAATGTTGTGGAAGGCCGGGTCAAACGTTTTAACTCAATTCTACATAATATTAATTGCATTTTGTTTTATAATAAGCAGCAAATACCATTGTTTTTAACAAGCTGGTAAGAGTATTTGTTATGGCTTAGAAATAAAATGGAGCTTACCTCATAAAATTCCATTTATTTATTCAAATATGTTCATTTATATTGAAAAAATTCCATATTTATGTTCATTTATATTGAAAAAATTACATATTTATGTTCATTTGTATTGAAAAAAATTACATATTTAGGTTCATTTAATATTTAAGTCCAAATTGGCCTAAACGGGCTGGTCAAATTCATCGAAGGGCCGTGAATGGCCGGGAACTGTACAGCTCTCAGGTCTGCCGTAAGTACAAAGGCGAACTGGCGTGAAACAAAACAAGGTCTTTAACATTGTTCAATCAGCCACGTCGTTGACGCAATCACATAAATAATACAAAAGATTTGCGCGCCGAATTTCGCAATCAGATGACGCAGGACGTAACGGAAAACCAACTTTCAATTTGACTCATTGCAATCAAGCACCACAATTTGCGGAAAACACGAATGGATGTGGGATTTAAAATCCAAAATCCCCCAACTCAATTGAATCAAGTTGGTTTTATCTAATTGGCGTTTGGTTAAAATAACCCAAATTTTATTATGATATACAAAGTCAAGTGCTTTTCGTGTAAAACCCAAAGCGTAAAAATTTATAAATTCTTGCGTTTGGAGATTTTATTTTCAATTTGTTGTTCAAGAATTTTTTGAAAGAGTTCCCTTTCGTTTGATTAAGAGAAATTTATCTTGAAACTTGCAAAGTTGTGTTGATTTGACTAATTTCAATTGGTGATCTCACTTGACTGCGAAAAAAGTCACAAACACATATTGACCTGGCTAGGGGCATATTTTAATTGCAATTTATTTGAGCTGAAAACAAGGCCACAGCAGTAACACAACAAATACCCTAATCAAACGCGACTTAAAAGGGTTTTGCCTGATTTAATATTCAATGTTTTAAGCACTTAAGTCGTGTGCCAGTTTTTCTGTGGGTCTTTGCGCTGCCATTTGGCCAAAGTATCATTCATTATGCGGCGGCTATCTCATTATCTCGCTGTTAAATATTAATAAGTGTCTGTCAGGTCGCATGCACGTAAGTTTAATGCATTTTACCCTTTGGCCTCTGGATTTTCGGCTGTAGTGTTTCTAAAATCCTCCACTGCAAATTTAGTTTGTAAATCGTATGTTTGTATCAGTATTTTAAGCCTGTTGTATCAACTTTTGATAAATTACATTTCAAACAAAAATCCCCTTTGCAAATACCGAATTCCTCCCAAGAATCACTGTCGTAGAGGATTGATTATCGCCGAGTATTCCCCAGTGGTCCGGACGACCCGAATCCGTCACATTACAGATTTGAGATAGAGTGATAATCCTCACAGCTTCGTATCTACTGTATGAAGTACAGATGTTTATAACCCCTAAGGGATACGGGATCTGTTTCTAGTGTGGTTTGTTTTTCGAACATAACAACAATAATCACTTTCCGCAGATTACAAATGGGGTTCAAGAACTGATTGGTGGTTTGCGATTTAAGTGAATAAAAAGTGATTTAACCGAAAATAACAAAATCAACAAACACAAGAAGTACCCAAAACAATGGCCCTAACGCACATTGCGAAAGATAGAGAAGTGGTTGCTGATTTCAAATTGGACACTGACATGAGAAAACGTTGAGATTCACTGGCGTAGTTGAACGTGAAAACATTGGTTGGTTTTCACAGCATTTGGGTTTGCTATCTGAGCTCAGAATCCTTAAATGGTTTTAAAATTAGGTACATGATGCACCAAGGCACTAGGATACAGGTATCGTTAATTAGTTTAAATTTCTCTTTTATTAAACAGAAAAAAATCGCATTTTCATTGGCTGGACGCAGGGCAATAAGCACGTTATCACAAATAGTCTGTTTTGGTGATTGTTGGGGATTTTTATTGCTCTTATACGATCTTTTGCTTTTCAACACTAACGCAGTGTGGGTTCGACTTAAATTTTTGCATTCTCCTGTGAACTGTGGTTTTCTTTAATGTCTTGTCTCAATACAATCATTGAGAACAATGTACAGTTCTTGGGTGTGAAGCAAAATTTAGCCCGAATTGAAGTTTACGCTTTTTGCTTTATGTCATTTAAACTGTAACCACCAACCTCAAGGTTCATACACCACCTGCAATGCTAAAGTCAAATTGTAACATTGTCTTTTTCACCCTGGTCTAAAAGCACAATGAAAAAAAAAACTGAAAATGAAAGTGGTAAACTAATAACGTCACACCACCGCTAGATGGCGTAATAAGCATCTACGCTTTTTTGACCTACTGTTACATAATACCATCAATTTTTATGCGACCTTGCATTTTATGTCACAGAGCCTAACTGCATTACGTTGCATACTAATACGAGACCCGATCTAAGGGTGAAAATTCTTTTTGTCTGCAGCTTGTCGTGAAACAACATGGCGCGACGAAAGGGCCTTCTAGCCCCCCAGAATACGTTCTTAGACACCATTGCCACGAGATTTAATGGAACACGTAAGTTTGTGAATTGTTTTCGATTACAACCGATTAAGGTTTGCATTAAAACCCAGTACATGACGTATTCAGATTCTCAGTGCATTTAGATTTTTGCAGTGCAAATTATCTTACTCTCAGGAACGATAAACACGAATCTGTCCATAATTTTTATCAAAACTATACTAGACCAAATAGTTCTTATAAGCGACATGTGTTATTTATCAAATGTTTCGACTTTATCACTGGTGGTGGAATGAGTTATTGCTAGTTCCTGTATAACGCCTCTTGCAGGCCTGACGTATTGTGATAAGCTTCGACCAGTGATGATATTCTACATCACAAAGGTTTCAAGCTTGTACGTCGTAACCTACATTTTAAAGCACTTTAGCACATCAGTTTCTAATGATAAACATTTGCTACTTGTGGATTTTCAGACAGCAACTTTTTGTTGGGAAGTGCGCAGGTTCCCGGGATTTTCCCCATTCTTTATTGCTCGGATGGATTCTGCGAACTTACCGGGTTTCCAAGATCCCAGGTAACTTGCTGTTATGTCGTAACTAGATAGAGGGCAACATTTACATTGCCTATATTCAATTGCTCTACGAATACAGAATTGGAAGTATTCGTATTCCTGAGCAGTTGATTTAAATACCTTGTTAAATCACTAATTTTTTGAATAAGTGAATACATTTTGAGTGGCACTGCATTAATCCAAAATGACCAAATGAAATCAAATTAAAGTCACCAAGTTTCCAGTCGTCAAAAATCGTTACCGCAATTGCATCACCAAAGGTGGCGCGTTGGTAAACTCACTTGCTACTGCCCCCAGTGGTTTAAAATAAACAAAAAAACAAACAATAAACCAACCAACAGAAGCACAGAACAGATGGAGGGACATCTTGTTACAACTTCAAATTTCCCAGGTGCCATAGTTATATTGCCTTCAGTCTATAGTCTAGTTCAGGGCTTTTTAACCTCAAAGGGACACAAGATCTGTTTCTGAGGAGTAAAAGACTACTAAATCATTAGGGTCAATTATATAAATGCAACATTGGATCTTTGACGTCCAAACTAAATTGTTTGTTATATAAACATGGGAACAATAGTTACTTTATGGAAAATACAAAAGGGGTTACGAGAACTAGTTGGTGATTTCAAAGTGTAAGCTATACCTGTAAGGGAATACGTTAAGCACTGGTTTAATTCCATACAAGCCACCAAATACCAAGGGGGTGATTGGACTTAGTGAGAAATACAGTTGATTGACACAAATTAACCACTTATACTTGAGTGACTCCATCGAACATAAAACCGCTTCCAAAAATAACTTCATCAGCCAGCCCAGCTGCACTTAACATAACGCAATGTGCCAAAGTCGTAATCGCCCAGGTATTCTCATTCCTGTTTCCCTTTGTAGGAAACGTTCCGTTACGGAGACGTGGCCATTAAAGCTTGCTGTTGGCCACTGAAAGCCTTCGTATGGGGCTTAATGCATTCGGTTTCCATTCAATTCCCTCGGGTTGTTTGCTGGTTAGACCTCAAAGCATAACGCAGCTGCGTGCGTTTTGCGAATCAAAGGCTTCTTGTTGTAACAAGATGCTTCTATGTCGAAGCTTTCAACGCCCAACGAAGTCAAGCTGTGAACGTGTAAAGCATTTTTCCTTGGTCGATTACACAGCTGTTGATAAACTCAGCACTTTGTTTCATTCTTAACTTGTTGAAATCGAAGTTTTTGTGTTTTTATATTGTTCCTGGTTTGTATTTTTAATCTCGGTTTGGACGTAATGTGTAGTATCTGGCTTTTACTCCTGTTTTAATGTCTACAACTAACATTTTCATTCACTAGGGGCGCTAATACTTTCTTTACCACAAACAATTTTGCAATTCAGCTTGTTATTTATCCACAAAACGTGTTTACTTGCAAAGAAACTAACAACTTAGCCTCCAAATCGCAGCTTTGCTAGTAGCCTCAAATTATCGACACCGACACATAACTGCGTTTTCTGTGTTAAACTTCACAATCCAATGGACGTGAGTTTATGAAGTTTTGTCAATGGTTGTAGATTTTGCAAATTTACATGTACAAAAAATTACCTTTGAAAAAGAATTGCATTCACCAATTGCTTATTTTGGAAATTCCCTCCCTAGTAGACAAGAATATCAAAAAGTTTGGAACAACTGGTCTACCTAAAACGAAATACTATACTTAACATGAATAACTTAACTATAAAGTAGAAATTCCTACCCTTAACTCATACAATTCCTCCACTGACGTTCCTCCAAACAGCTTGATTTCAAGTTATTTCTTCATCTACAGGTGATGCAGCAATGTTGTTCATGTAAGTTTCTGTACGGGAGAGGCACCAGTGACGTAGAAAAACGTCAGATCATCCAAGCTCTTCATCAGAAAGAGGAGTTTAAAACCGAAATCACGATGTACAAGAAAAACGGTGAGTTTCAGGGGTCGTGAGTTCGAACCTCACCCAAGTCGAGATTGTTCTACCCCTATGCATTGCTGTCGAAATCCATTGATTTGTTATTAACTTGCAGTCGGACGTGATACAATGTTGTGACAATATAACAAACTTCTGATGATGAAAATAGCGCTTGTCCAAAGATAGAAGATATTTTACCCAATAGTATCATTTTGAACTTAAAACAAAACGTAGAGGCAGCACGAAACAGAACAAAAAAAAAACTAGAAGCAATTGTTCGTATAACTCGAAACATTGTTTTTATACCAGGTGAATCGTTTCTATGCTTACTGGACATTGTGCCGATCAAAAACGGAACCAATGACGTAGTAATGTTTCTCGTCTCACACAAAGACGTCACTGGTTACGACGACGACGCTAGTGACAGTTCCAATGAAACCACGTCAAATCAGGGACCAGGTAAAAAACTACAAACCAAGTCTCGAATAGCTGCCTAAGGGTTCAATGTTCGTGTTGGGTTGTTTTGCATCAGGACTTAAACGTTGTATGTTTCCTATATTCCTTCTAGGGGTTGAATGATCAAGACTCTAGGTTTGCCTCGCTATGTTTACGATTCCCTTTACGAATGACGCCTGTATTGCATTCTTGTGCCACGAGTGAATTTGTAACATGGGATATCGGATTAAATCACAGAATAATCCAAGATGACCGAGTGGTTAGCGCGCCTGCCTTGTGCTCGCAAGGTTGCGGGTTTTAATCCTGTCTTGTTCCTTGTGTTTTCCTGAGCAAGAAACTTAAGTGGCATCGCTCCAACCCAGTGAAAGCCGATGGGTTGACCCAAATTGAAGTCACCAGTTTCTAAAAATCGAAAAAACTGATCCAACATAACTGCAATGATGTAGGTAGCTCGACGGTGGACTGTTTGTGAGCGTTGTTCTGTGGGCATAAAAACTAAACGAAACAAATCCAAAGCTCTGTGTTTAAATCTTACGCCGTTGTTGCATGTTTTATGCCTTGCTTATCAACAGTGAAGCGTTACACTATAACGGCACACTTATATATGAATCACAGTACACCAGGCCTGCAAGAGGCGTTATACCGAATCATAGTCGGTCTTCCAAGTGTTTCCTATGCAGCAAGGCGAATACTAGATAAAAATCTAACCTGCGGTGGGATTCGAACCCGCGACAGTGTGCCTTTCTCCGGCTAAACGCTTATTTACTCGCCAGGTTCAACTAGTTCGCTGGATTCTCCACAAATGCCAACTTTCGATAAATTAAACCAGAGACGTCGGAGTCGAGCGGTTCTCTATAATCTCTCCGAAAATCTGGAGCAGAAAAAGAAGAAAGGAATATTTCACGCTGTTACCAAGGTTTGTCGTGTATTGAAAGTAGTTGGTCCATGGGTTCAAACCCAACCGCAGGCGTGCTATAGACAGTAAATGTTTTGCGGCACGTTTTTCCTTTTCGATAATTGTATAAATAACGCACGTTTTTAAGCTTCTCGTCATTATGCACTGATGATGACAACAACGATTGTCGAAACGTTTGCTCTATAATATATTCACTATGTACAAGCTCTCTGGCAGTTATGTTTTTTATTGAGTGAATGTTTTGACAATTATATGGCCTAACTTGCAAAGTTCAGTGTCTTTATGATAAAAATTAATGTTCTTTTCCATTTCAGAGGATGTTTGGTCGACGAAAGAGCACAGTGCCGGAATACAAAGTGGCCACAACCCTCCAATCACCCCTCACAATTCTTCACTTCGGCACTGCGAAGACAATTTGGGACTGGTTCGTTGTCCTGGTTACCATCTACGTCACTTCCATTGTTCCATACTACGCAGCTGTCCAGGTCGGTTTTGCTGAAACGAAAAGTTAAAGTGTGCGAACTCGATTAAATGTAGCGGTTTAAGTCTTGTCCTTCTCGACCCTTGTTTATTCCATGGACCCTTTAACCGTTTTCAAAGATAAAATCCCCCACAGCAAATTTGGTTTGTAATTAGTATTTTGCCTGTACATTAAGAAAAGAAACTATAAGGTTTTGCGATTATTAAACTTGTTCACAAATTACATTTATAATCAGACTCCCTTCTCGAGAACCAATGATTTAAGCCTTTCATTTTTCTTTCTATTATGATCTGTGCCATTGTCAAGTAAATTTAATCAATAAAGCGAAAAATATCACGCGTAATGTATGCAACAATAACTAGACCCTTTTATCGAACTATCTTTAGCCTTTGTGTAACGTATAAATCAAATTCATCGATCGTAACAGATTTGTGGGTAAGATACAACCCGGTGAATGAAGGGTTATTATTATCTCTGAATTCTCTGTAGAAAAGCCCCATCAGTCTTTTAACTGTTGTCGAAATTCCCGTGCGACTAATTAATTCTCACTGTCATTCAGACAATGGACAATGCACTGGGAGTTGAAGTGTTGTGGCTTGGTGTCACTCGCGATCGATAAAGATAAAAATACAAACAGCAGTGTTTGTTGTGATGGGCAAAACTGAGTATGTTCTGTCAGGCCAGATGTCACATATCCGGTCAATTAGTGTGATGTCATAGTTTATATTGTTTCACAATGTCGCAAAGAAACTTGATTTTGTGATTTACCTTTGTCTAGTAGGGGAGGAATGAAAAGTTCAAAAATAAACACAGAGGGAATGCATCATAAAAGATTTGGATCTACTCAGGATAACCAATGGTTTGTTATTTCAACAGTCAGTCCCTTCCAATCGAACCCACAATAATTCCACGTCATCCAGTCAGGCTTCGTATCCCCACCACCCGCCCAACACTCTGCCTCTCGACATTCTCGTGGAGGTCGTCTTCATCATCGGTAGGCAAAGTTTACTCTTTTGAACTTGTAGGTCGGATGTGTGATGTTTAAATGCTCCGCGTTTTCCAACTAAGGTTGAAAAAGTGCCATGCAGCAGTTAGGCACTATTACTTGGGACCCCCCCCCCAAAAAAAAATAACTTGTTTTCCGAAAGCTACATTGAGGCAGGTGACCCCAATAATGACAGTGAAGCGGGCATTAGAGTTATTTCATCATTGTGAAGTAGATTTTAAAGTTTTCAACCTCCTTATTGATCCTTCAAAGTATTCGTTCGTGTTGTGCTAAAGCAATTTTAGTTTTATCGTTTAGCTGCCATTTGCCGCTACAGCTCTAAATTTATCAACACAAACAAACTGAAACTACAATTACGAATTACGTGCCCAATTTTCACGCATCTCCAAACCCAGATGTTTTTCTGAGTTACAAAAAACGTTTAAAGCAGTGACCTGTGCCATAGCATGAACCAATGCACCCCCGTACGTCAGGAAAGATTTCTCCATGTTTGTTCCAATAACATGGTTTTGCGTTGCGATTCAGAGACATTCGGCCATTAGCGCTTGTAAACGTTTTCTGCTTAGACGCGGCTAATCAATAATTTACAAGAAGCTCCACTTTTGACCCTGGAGAAGAAGCAAGAATAATTTGCTTTAAGCTTGGACGTTTATGGAAACTGAAATCGTTAAGGGAACAACGTGAACAGATTGCGGGTTTTAATGCCACTTCCTCCTCTACACTGTGCTGTAAATAACTTTCGTTGCCATTAGGAGAAAATTCTAATTATGGATGTAACTTGGCGATGTTTTCGTGGCCTTGTGCCAAATCTTTTTGTTTCGCAATCGATATTTGGAAAAAATATCTTGCATTGATTAAATGCCAATACTTGTATGACAAACATTCCTTGATGATTACAACAGCGTTAGCCCGAGAAAGCAGTTGACGTCATAGTGCATCAAGAAAAATTGTTTGAATTATTCTTAAAAATAATTTTACTCACAAAACGTTTAAATTTTGGAGCGAAATGAACAAAACAATCACAAAATTGTGCTGGAGTAATTCGTAAAAGCTCTCACATACAATTTTTCCTAAATACACATCAAACAGTTTTAAATAGTCTGAATAAGTACTTGTGTGAAAAACATTTCTATGTTTCAAGAAATGCTCATCATCATCAGGAAACTGTTTCACACAAGTACTGACTTATGTTTACTTGACTGTCCTTAATTTCTGAGTTTTATTTCAGACATCGTTTTGACTTTCCGCACCACTTATGTCAACAAATCGGGTTGGGTTGTCTCCGATTTTCGCAGCATCGCGATCAACTATCTCCGCACCTGGTTTGTCATCGACTTGATCGCTGCTTTACCGGTCGATACAATCTCGCATGTCTTCCAAGTCGGCTTCGTAAGTTTTTTTACAATTTCTCAATACGAAGATACAAGCCAGTACTTGTGTGTAAAACATTTTCTACGTTTGGCAAACGCTGTTGGCGTCATTAAGACTGATATGGAAAAAACGGCGCAAAGTTAATTGTGGCGGCATAGGGGAAAATGCACAACAACTTTTAACACGTTACTTGTGAAATCAACGTCAGAGGTTTTTTTCTTTTTCATTTTTACTTTAAACTAAAGTTATACTGGCCGGAAGTTACCAAAGGGTCTTGAAAGCAAAAATATGCCAAAAAATCCAACTTAATTAGAGATAGGCTGTAAAAAATATCTGAATGCATTTGCCTAAACAGCGGTAATCAAAGTACATAAAAATTTAAATAACCTTTTGGTGATGAAGAAACATATATTTTTCCCGTTAAACATCGTAATACAACCTTTTTTGAAAACCGGTGGCGAATTCCACATTTAGAGGGGGAATTGTTGTGTGTTTTGAAACGTTACCTTTTTTTCAAAACTTTACGGATCTAATCTCGAATTTCCTCTTTCCGCAGTTTGCGCATCCCGTTCCGCTTTTAAAAACCGTCCGGCTTCTCCGCCTTTTCCGTTTATTACACAAAATCGACCGCTGGTCGCAGTATAGCGCTCTTGTCCTCGCAATGTTGATGCTCATGTTCGGCCTCGTCGCTCATTGGCTGGCTTGTATCTGGTTCACGATTGGCTGGCAGGAATTACAGGAACAGCCAATAGGAATCAAGGACGGTGTTGGTGAGTAATGTCGCTGTTGTATTGAGTTTTTTTCGCTCGGTGAAAGAAATCGTGGAGACACAATNGGAATGGTGACGTAATTTGCCCAACCTATCATAGGCCACTTGACAACCCCGTCTAATCACGCCAAGCCCTCCCGACGAACCCGACGACGACCCTTGTGGCATTGAAACATGCCGTATTAGACCGAAAATACACTTGAGTTCTTGGAATTTTTGTCAGCTGGAAATAGCGCCACATGTCGGTCACGCGACCCGGGATGTTAGCTTGCCGTGGTCAGGGACTATTTGCGATAATGATTGGATTGTTTTAGAAAGATCTGTGTAACGCGCAGTTTTGGCCAGTTTCGTGGCGGATAAAGTGACCTCCTATAGAGTCACGGTGAAAATGTAATTTGTGGTGAAGTAAAGCTTTTCCTTATGTAGTAATGTGGTTGGTTTTCATTGTTTAATGTCGACAAATTGGTTACTATAATAGGACAGCGCCTGATATAAGCTCCTGGTGACCGAATCCTGCTTTAATGAATATATGAAGCCGCTGAACAGGGCGCGCGCGGTTACACCCGAAGCAGGAGGTTTCTTTAACCCACGACTGTGACGCGCGTTTCCAAGTTCACGTGATCCGTAAACATTCGACCACAGGACAAGTCGGGTATCGACCATCGTCACAGTTTCGACTTTTCGAAAATATTTTCCGCCCGCCTTCTTCGAATCGCTATCTTGACTCGTCGTTCACCTGCTTCGTGACCGCCGTGACCCCGCTTTAGTTCACTTGAAGTTCACCCTTGAGCCTTTGCCGCTTAAATGGTTTCAGATATTAAATCGTCATGTTTTGTCCCTGGCGTGACCTTCGGTTAAATTAAAATTTTTCCTGTTGCTTTTATTGGTGAAATGTTCGCAGTATTTTGCTTTCTCTCGTGCTTGTCCCTACTATTGACGCACGACTTCACTCGTGAAAGCATTCAGTCGTTCCCAATCATAATATAACTCGCAATTTTTATGTAGAATTCAACCGCCTCCCGCAAAACCTCGGCTAAAAAGGCATTTCTATTTATATGAAGGCGGTTCACTTAATTGGTGGTGCAAACTTCTCTCTATTTATAGCACGAGCTGTGGCAGTTATAGCTGGGTTATTTCATGTAAACCATCCGCAACATGCCCATGCTACACAAAACACAGATTTAAATGAGTTTTGCGTGGGACTAACACAGTTCTTCGCAGCTAACGTTGACCAAAACTCCCTAAAGGCTTTTTGTGGCAAAAATTTCGTGGTTGTAAATTCCAAATTGGTTCTAGAATATGAAGAGAATTAGCGCTTGTTTCTCGTTTTTTAGCCCACGAATTCGTTCACAGTCGGTGAATTCCTAGACAGGTCAGCGCGAGGTCGTGACCCCGGCGCTATTTGCCACCAGCCCGGGCCAAAGTCTGTCAGCAGCAAAATTTGGTAATCTCGCTTTTCCACACCGTTGAGTTTCCAATTTCGGGCCCGGAGCATCGCTGCAGCCTCGGCAGGAATTCGAGAATGTTTTCGTCGACCCGTCGCTTTGCGTGCTTGCTGCTTCACGAGCTAACCCTCAATTACGTCACCCCAACGTTGCCGCCCAGCTGTTGTTTTTGACCTTTACTACATAAGTCGCCCACTCACTCGTAATTGTTCGTGCATTCAGCTGAAAAAAAATCAGCACGCCGGTAATTTTGTGTTCCCCCGTAATTTGTTTTAATCTCAATGAGAAGATAAAAGCCAGTACGTGTGTGTAAAACATTTTCTACGTTTCGACAAACTCGGTTGTCATCATCAGGAATGACTCGGAAAGCGCCGCAAAGTTACACTAATAAAACAAACCGTCATAAGTATGCATGAAACATGTCAAAATGGTGATAAACAATGGCACAAAAACAATGTTTTACACACTTATATCTTCTTGTTGAGGTCTGTTTATGGGTCGAGCGCCTTTGACGATTCGGACAAGTGCTCATAGAATTTCATGCAGTTGGGGGCAAACTACTTATATCGGTGATATTCATCATTTTTTCTTACTTGGCCCAGATAACGTTTCGAAAAACATCCTGTGCCCACTATCACATCAGCATGGCAAGCTTTCCTCATTTTAAACCTGTTGTGACGGAAACACACATCGTTTTAAACTAAAGTATAACGATTTATTCCAATATGCACTTTAGTAGGAAACTTCCCTTTAAACAAGATCAACATTTCTTGGGAATGGTAATTGGGAATCTAACGTTTTAATCTAGCTATGTAGAACAATTGCTTGATGGTCTACTGCCTGAGAAACTCCACAACTTTCTCTAACTATCCCGTCTTGCTTCCAACAGGCAAGGGCGACATCTTCGGGGCTGACGTCGACACTCAGTCCCCACTCTTGATGACGTCACGCGCTGACGTCAAAGCTCTGACGTACTGCGAGCTGGAGTGTATTTCGGTGGAGGCGATATTTAACGTTGTTTACTTGTATCCGTATTTCTCTGAGAGCTTCATCAACGACATCAAGTAAATGTTGCTTTTTTGCGGTCATTTGGTCGCGTGTGCTTCCATGTGTTACGTTTGTGTTCAAAGGTTAAGCCGGTGATTCCCACCGGTGGGAATTTTGTTGAAAAAATAAGTTTGTAACAGAAACAGTATTTCAGTTATATGAGCATAGTTGATCTTCTTAATATATTGATATAACCTTATTTTTACNAACAGTTTCTACCGCCGTGCTATGAAATGATTTTAAGTATTAATTCTTTTTTTAAATAAAGTAACTTGTGTTTTTCGTCAGAAACCACAACCGACTTTATTCCGTCACCCTCCCCGTTGGATGATGACGTAATTGAAAATCTACCACGGTGCAACGGATCAAGCGAGGGCGCGAAAATTTCGAAAGGAAATTCTGACGAGAGATTTCCTTTATTAGATCGTGGTAGGAGAATTCATTTCTGCAGCTTGTTCATGTTAGAAATTCGGCATCAGTTTACAGAATTTGGTGCCAGACTGTGGCTTATAAAGTCTTTGCCGTGTCAAAACCGTTTTTATTGGCTTAATGGCGTAGATCGCTAAGAATGTTGGAGATGGCCAAATATTTTATGAATTCAGCAAGTGAGGTGTTTGAAATCAAAAAAATGAAATTAAAACAAAGATCCGGAACTGCAATGAGGCAGGTATAGCTCGACGGTGGACTCATTACGAGCATAACGCGTTCAGGCGTTGTTTCGCTCATCGAGGATAAAATGAAACTCACGAACAATTATTCAGGAGTTCTCCATCAAAGTCGTGATTTATAGCAGCAAAGAATCCCCAACATTTAAAGTTTGTTTTCTTCAACAGAGCTTCCCACGCCAACCTCCTTACGTCACACCACGACGGGGAACGAAAGCACCCCCATAAGCGACAACGACACCTTGTGGGTGAACATGGACGGTAGCTCCCCCGAACCGTCACCCGTACCACGTGGCGATGACGTCATGGATGATGACGTCGAAGCGAGGGTGGTGACGACACAACTCGAACCGGCAATGTATTTCTATACGGAAAAAGAAAAAGTGGGAAAGCGGCGTCGTGGTCTCAGGGCTTTGTTAAGATCCATCAGCACTTCGCTAAGTAAGTTAAAGCCGCAATTTGGAAGACATTTAGTTCAAATGTGATTTTCTATGTATTCAAATCCTTTGGGCGGTAGTTCTTGATCTTTTGGTGAATATATCCACCCGGTTGGCAGAAAACAACACTGCTTTACATAAACCATGGCAAAACTAGCAAAACAGTATCCGAGACTTTTCGTTGACGCGGCGAGTGGAGAGGTTTGGTCACTCCAAGATATTTTCTAATGAATAAACGCGACATTTGTCAGAAAGGTCCAGCCTATCCCGAACATGCATCAACCAAGTTACGTGATTGATGAAGGCTATTATAAACTTGGCTATTGTATAAACCAGCAGTTATTGGGGTCTGCTCTTCCCTAGGGTCTGTGAAGCGTTTTTAAGTGAACCGCAAAGCGTTTTCAGTCTCTACAACTATATCGCGTGCTGAAATGTACCTGATGTACGTTGTTGCGCCCCTTGTGGCACCACCGCACAGCGCCGCTTTGTGATGTCACAAGTAACGTAACGCGATTGTGGCACACACAAAGCATTGCTAAATTGTAATCGGTTAATTCTAGTTTAATCATCAGTGGATTTAGAGTCATCGAAAAACACTGCAGAGGGACCGTCTCGTAAATGGTTTAAAAAGTTTGTGAGCCACTGGAATAAACTATTGTACTTTACTTTGGTTATCAGATGAGAAAACCTCGACAAAGGACGACAAACCGCACGAAATGATTAACACATCGGGCACCCCCCTTCCGCCGTGCATTCGCAAGAAGTCTTCGGACAACGGGCGTCGCTCCTCAAACATGTAAGCACGTTGTTCGTGCTAAAATAATATTATGCTTGTGCAGTTATTGTCAAGGATGGCGGCACGGAGGGTACCTGTGGTGTTGTGCGTACCTTGTGCTTTGTTACGAACCACCGCATTGTACCTTTCTGTTTCTGAACCGAACTGTACCAACGTACCGTACCGTACTACCATTGTCAAGGGTAGGCAATGGTACGCTACCTATTGCGTTTTATGTACCACGTACTTTGAGGCAAAGAGCGTGCGTTGCCACGGCACCATACATCCTTAGTTATTTACAAAACCAATTGCAGTGTTGTTGTATCACTGACGATGACAACAGCGAATGCCGAAACGTTTGCAAAACAATGTATTCAATACATACAAGTTCTCTGGCAGTTATTTTTAATTAACGCTACCCTTCAATTCTGTGTCTTGTGTTTCTATGTTTAGTGAGGGAATTATTTTGGTTTTGATTGGACAAATTAACTCCTGTAGTTATAATACTGCACATACGGTGGTGATATTAAGTTGTATTATTGCAACAGGCTTGTGCGTTCCGCCTCTGACAACTTGACGACGAAACGAGTTAAGTTCATGGATCAGGATTTCCCTGCACACAGCGGACGAAAGGCATTGTCCGTCACTGAAGATGATCTAAAGTTAGTTTCAACTTTTGATCCATAATGTTAGGGTTATATATGGTTTGATAAATTTCAAATGTTAACATTTTTCAAATTTGTGCGCTTATGCAAACTAAGAAAAGCATGAATTTAAAAATTTAAAGTTTTCTGTTTTTCGTCTTTAAATCTGTTTAAGTTTTGATACAAAATCCGGCTTCAGCAGTTACTTGTAATTTCTCTTTTTTCCATAAAAGAAAAAAAACAATTTTATTTCAGGCAAGTTCCCCAGCAGCTGAAAAACTTGCGGAAAGGCCATCATGACGTTATCGCCTTCAGCTCACCGTCTAACACAGACCATGACGTCAGCACTAGTGACGTCACCCACTCCGCAGAATCGTTCACTTTTGAACCGGCGACGTACAACGACGAACTAGTGCAAGAAACGAGCTTCAAAAATCGCGATGCCATAAGTAGGCGACCGAGCACGTTGTCGTCACCAAAGAAGCTTTCAGCGGCTACGTTAAAGTCAACGTCCAGGAGACGGCGACGTCAAAGGAGGAAGTCACTTTCGCCCAACGCTTCGCTGCAAATTACCAGGGCTCGCTTGTGTGCTGAAGAAGGGGAATTTTATTCCGACACGACCGCGCAAAATTTGCGTGAAAGAAAACAACAGGGCCGGAATTCGGATTCCTCCGTTTCTGATGAGGATTGGATTGGAACAGATGAAGTTTTTGCCCAATCCCCGGCCAGGCCTTGTAACGGCTCGAGTCGGTACAGCCAAAAATATGAAAAAAATTTGACACATTGCAAACATATCCTCGATTCCATGCAAGATATACTGATACAGGTTTGTCCCTTTGGTTGTCTCTGACCGGCAAATTTCAGCTAATTTGGAATTATAAAACGAACAGATTTGATTGAATAAGTGACATTTGTATGTAGCAACCTCACTTTTTTTCTCAGCCATAATATTCTTTCACCAGTTTGTCAAAACAATGCTATTTGCTGCTTTTCATGGAGAAATACAATTCATATCATGCAACAGTTAGTTTAGCCTTGTATGCCAGCCCTTCACATCCCATTGCCGTAACGTACTGAAGATGAAACTTGTTTCTTGTAGGTTTCGTCCCTCAACGCCGATGTAAGAAAGCTCTTCGCTGTTCTGAACAACCCGAGCTCATTGCCACCCAACTCCAGGTGTCCTGGTCACCCGTCGTCGGTGAGGCCGGAACGAGAAGTTCCTTTTCCCGCCGATGTGCGTCAGTTTTCCCGATCCTTCCGACCCTGCGCGTTGACGAAATATTCCCGCTGTTCCAAAGTGCAAAATCCCCACAGGAATAAAGACGCTGACCCCCCGTTATCACCCCCTGCTGCCCCCTTGTGCGTGGTGACGTCACCGTCGGGCGAGGCCGTCGACATTGACCCAGGGCCAGGTGGTGGCGGTAGGGAGCCAAATTCTGGTTTTCTACACGCCGATGTTGCAGAGAACGCAGACATTGGAAATTCTCCAATTTTCAGCCCCAAATCACCGCGTTTGTCGCCGGGGTTGCGGCTCAATTTGCCCGGTATTGAGCCACGACTTCGGCAAGGGTTTTTCCCGATCGGCATGGGTAATGGCAATGTTTGGAATTCATGCGCCGACTTTGACGACGATCGAACTAACAAGCATTTGGTTGTTCCCTTCAGCGGAGGGGGGCAAGGCAGCGAAAGTGGTTACATCAGTAACAGTCCAACTCTGCAACTTCGCGATTTTTAGCACAACAAAGCGCATTCCGTTCAAAGCTTGGTTGCAAAATCTCCTCTAAAACACCGTTCGCCCTTTAGTTCAGTGATTCCCAACCCTTCGTGGTCGCGTACCACTTGGAGGTAACGCTCTGTCGCCGCGTAACACCTAGTTCCAGTAAAAGTAACTTGATCAGATAACTTTTCATTTTCTGAATGGACCAACATAAATGCAACGAAGAACGCAGTTTGGTTTAATGCGCGAGAGATGCTCCCGTATCCACTGGTAAACACTGTTTAACTTAAGAGAAACGTTGAATTTATTTAATTAAAAGCTTTATAACGACACGTCGTATATCTTGCAGTTAAGATTTCGTTCCAACTTTTCTTAACTCGATCTTTCAGGTTTCCATCTAAATTTTCGCTGTACAAAAAGCTTCTGCTTGCCCTCATCCGACTATTGTTTATGCTGTTTTTTTTATCTCTATTTCGTACAATTGCTTTGCCTGTTCTATGTTTTCTTTATTTGCTAGCTTTTTATAGCCACTTGTGTGCTTTTTAAGAGTATGCACGCTATGTTTGTAAACAAAATATACAAACGCTCATGTCAAAGTCGACAACAATGAACTATTAAGACAGTCGCCACACTGCCCGACTTTTGCAGCAGTGTTTCCAAAATATTTTTTAATGGCAGATTACTGTCACACCTATATCTACTACGGTCCATTAATATTAAAAAACCGCGACACGTAGCGCAAAGGTGAAAAATATTTTTGGAAACACTGTTAATACCTTTGTGTTGCCTAAAATTCGGCGATCGTTGTGGTAGTGAAACGTTGCACTGAAGTTTAGTTCTATTTGCATTGAAACAAGAAAACGTGCCGTCGCAATAGCTTTTGGCACAAACACATCAAACCGGAAATATTTGTGCTTGTGATGGAAAAGTGCGAACTCTACTTTCGGAGTCGTAAACGGAGTCGAGAGTCATTGTTGTGAGGTACGTGTTGTTAGCATAAGGGTTAATTAGTAACCAGCAACGTTGTATCATATTGGAACGCCCATCACCAATGAAGCCACACTTTCGGTAGTAAGTCAGCAGTAGACCTAACTATGGAGTTCGCTCTTAAACTGTACAATGCCTTGCGACTGGAAAACAATGGAAATATATTTTACTCACCGTTTAGCATTACATCGGTGATGTCTATGGTTGCTCTTGGCGCTGAAGGAGATACTCTTAATCAGCTACATGCTGCATTAGGTTCCAGCAGTGAAACAGGCGGTTTACATGACCGAAATCATGCGGTTATGGAGCTCTTGGAAAAGTTAAAACAAGACGGCCAAGTTGTACTGGAAATTGGAAACAAATTGTGCCCTGACAATGCATTTGAACTGAAGAAGGAGTTTGTTGAAATGTGTGTTAAGTATTACAAGAGTCAGGTTGAGAATATGGACTTTTCTGGTAACCCGGAAAGCTGCCGACTTGCAATCAACGACTGGGTTGAAAAGGCGACACAGGAAAAGATTAAGGATCTTTTACCAGCCGGATCAATTCGCCCGGACACCAGCCTTGTTTTGGCGAACGCGATTTATTTTAAGGGCGACTGGGAGAGTAAATTTGACAGCCGCGGCACAATGAAAAGAGAATTTCATGTCGAAGATGGCAAAACAGTTGAGGTCGATATGATGACGCAGAAGAAAAAGTACAACATTGCTTTCGACCAAAAGCTGAATTTGCAGGTGGTTGAGGTGCCTTACGCTGGAAATGAAGTGGTCTTGCTTCTTCTGGTCCCAACCAAACGCTTTGGTTTGGCAGAAATTGAAGAAAAGTTGACGCCTGACCTTCTCAGCACTCTTACCAAGGACTTTTGCTTAGAGGAAATCCAACTCTCTCTGCCTAAAATGAAACTAGAGCACCAAATTTTGGGTTTAGATAACCAGCTACGAAAAATGGGAGTAAATCGTGTATTTGACCCATCTCAGGCTGAATTGACAAAAATGTCGTCCAAACCAGGTCTTCACGTCTCAAAGGTTGTTCACAAAGCTGTGTTTGAGGTTACAGAAGAAGGTAGCGAAGCCGCGGCGGCCACAGCGGCGGTGGTTACATTTTCTATTGCTTTGCCACCGGTAATGGTAACATGCGATCATCCTTTTATGTTCATGCTGAAGCACAAGCCAAGCGAAACCATTCTGTTCGTTGGTCGTTTCTCTAAACCGTAATCTTTCCAGAAACAAAATATGTACAGCAAAAAAGTTTGCAACTACCCATATCAGCAAAAAAATCTCCGAATAAAAATGTCTTTTATGTACTACTCGTACATGTGTGAAAATAAATTTCTTTTTAAAAGGTTTTTACTATCAGATGTTTAAAAGGAGATTTGTACTCATAAGTCATGTGAAACTGAAAAAAAAATTATATCACAACAAACTTCCGATTTCTAAAATGTTTTGCCTAAACGTTCGAATAAATAAAAAAAATATTGTGAAATATACAAATTTTGTGCCAAACGTTATGAAAACAATTTGAACAAGTCTGAGCTGGCAAACTACTCTGTTTTATTATTTCTTATAATTCAGCTTAACGATGACTCGACGTTAGTCAAAAATTAATTTTTGTTACTCGGGATAATATTAATTGCCCAGTCGATACCCATAGTTTGCGACTTAGTAGCTTTCTTAAAAAGAAAACAGCATTTAGCGGTTCAGACAAAACATTTGTAGCTTAAAAGCCTATACGTTTTTCAAAAACTAGTCTTGTTTTCACACTGATTCAGGATATTTTTCGACATATAAACGGATACCATTGTAATGGGGTCTGGAGACTGGATTGGCAGTGATTCTGCTTGATTTGTTGTTACTTTGCAAATACACTTGCACTGAAGACAGTTTATAGCCCTGCCTAGTCATCTTTGTCACTTGTGTTGCACGCGGGCCTGTTTGTCTTGCACGCGGACTTAGGGGTGGCGCACGCGCGCACGCGGGATATTTTGGTCCTGCACGCCCGAGATCTCGTCGGGAACTGCCATATTCTGCAGACTGGGCTCAACTCAGGGCAGCGGGCAACTCTAAAATACGCAATCTACGCAATCCACGCAATCTACGCAATCTGTTTTAATTTGAAGCANCTTTTTATGGTATTTTTAAAAGCAAACCCAAAATGTCAGTGCGTATATTCATGGTATCCAACTGCATTAAACCGCTTATGTGCGTCACATAGTGTTATGTCTTTCATCAGTGAAAGTGTTACAAAACAAAAGCCAGTGTGAAAGATTATAACATCTCAACATTTTAACAACACTGCTCTTGCTCAAGATTAAACTGTATAATTAAACATCCTGATTAGGTGTAAGATTCTTCAAACTAAAACACAAAATCTGTTAACTCCAACAGCAAAAAGGAATGACTGGACGCAGAGGTGGTGAAGCGACTGAGGATTACAACGATGGTCATCAAAGAAGGTAGAGATATTGGCCAACAACTTTAATCTCCTATATACTAGACATAATACTGACTTACTCCTGTAAAACAAGTGAAATCAACCATGTATAAATTATCAGCTCCATGGGCCGTGGCATAGCTTGGCACATCCCCACTGTGTTTAGGAGCTAGTAAATTACACTACTGACAAACACATGTTTGTTCTTTGCAGTGTTGACGGGGAACGAAGAGAAACTTCTCGACACAACAGTAGAGACAGGTAAAATTTAAAACCTGACTGTATTTGTTGTAGCAATACACTTTTTTTGTTGTTTCTAACACTAAATAATGTAGAACTTTATGATTTATTATCCATTTATCGTTAATAACAGTGCTCTCAACTAATAGTCCATTGGGCAGTTCGCAAGTCGGTCATAGAGCAAGATGAAAATGTTAAAATCCTAATTATCATTCCCTAGATAATTATCATTTCCGTGTCACAACGAGTTTAAAACGAGGGAATCTTGCCATGCTGATGTAATATAGAAAAGATCTAAAAATTACAAGGCCAAGACTGTGTGCATTTGTTGCAGATCTTATAACACCAGCTCCAAGCATAGATCTCTTGAACCCGAACGACGACGTCGCAGCAGATCACGTGACGATCGACGTTCCCAAACACACGACCGCAGGAGGGCGGAAAGGAGCCGCTCACGAGACCGCGTATCACGAAAGCGCAGTCGATCGCGTGATCGTGATGCACGAAAACGCTCTTCATATGATCGTGACAGTCGAAAGCGTCGCAGCAGATCACGAGAACGTAGACATCGCAGCAGGTGAAGGTTTTTTGTTTTTGCTCTTTGACAAAGGGCTGCAAAGTGTTTTATCTTTGTTCCCAACCGTTTTTGATACATTTTCACTTTGGCTTTTTTGTGACTTCATTCTTCCTCTACTAGACAAGAAGTGATATAAAGTAATATTAAAAGGTTTGGAACCACTGGTCTACCTAAAACGAAATACTGCACTTATCATGAAAAACCTAACTATAAAGTGGAAATTCCTTCCCTTAAGTCATTGACAAATCCTCCCCGGGGTAAAAATCCTTCCAGGTTGGGAACCACTGTCTTAATAGCTACCAGAAAGCTTGCTTTTGTTTTCCACGTGTAAAGTTACTTTATAAGTTGGCATCTTTGCAAAAATTATGTGTTGTCAATTGTCATAGCACTAGGTTCTTCGAACGGTATTTTTCCGATTTACAGATCACGAAGCAAGGAACGACGTCACAGAAGATGATGACGTAACGACGTGACGTGGATGTAGAAATTTTTACCGCAGATTTCGCGAAAGGTGACAGCCCATTTGTCCTACCGACCACTGGCGTTTAAAGGGAGACTTTTTTACCTCTTCTGTATGCTAATAAATTATTATGCCGGTGTGTTACACTCTCAAAAAACGTTTTCTTGCTTGGCACGGTTATAACGGGTTTCACTTTTGTGCAGTCAACCCATAGGCATGTTTGCATTTTTAAACAGTTAAAATTGATAAATTCGTTTCGAAGTATGCCGAAAGTTGTGTATGGGGTCATAAAACCAGTGATTTTCAATCTGTTTTAATACATTTCCCCGAACCTTTTCATTCCTCCCCTACTAGACAAGAAGTAATATAAGGTAATGTTAAAAGGTTGGGAACCACTGGTCTACCTAAAAATAAACACTACACATAATATTGAATAAATCAACTATAAAGTTAATCAACCAGTTGAGAACTACCACTGATGTAAACATAAAACCAAACTCTAAACATGCCCTTCGTAACAATTTGACATCGTTGACTGCATAAAGCGTGCTGGTGAACCCGCTTTTAGCGTGTAAATTCGAGTAGGTAACAAACACCACTTTCTCCAGCCTTTATTTTGTTGCAACTGATTTTATTATTTGGACTTTTTTTAATTGTTCGTAACAATAGCGTTTGTGAATTGTATTGTTATGAAGATTAAACAATGGAAATATACACCTGAATTTATTTCCTTGCTGCGTCCCTACTTCGTTAAATATTTCAAAATCCAGTTTGGTTTTTCTGTGCACTGCCTTTGGAAATGCCTTTAGTAGCATCAACATCGTTTAACTAAGTTCTGTTGTAAGTAAGTAACTTTTTTGCGTTTAAACGACAGAAATATGTCTGAAGCAGTAAGCTAATGTATTCTGCCTGTTTCGAATTGTTTGAAATGTGTAATGCTCCTTTGATTCTAAAAACATTTGTTTTTTTCAAACCTGAACATTAATTTCTGTCATCAGCGTCTAACTAAGATATTCGAAAATAGGAAATTTTAATTATAAATTCGAAAAATTTATAATTTTTGCTGGATGTGTGTGAATATTGTGTTGTTTTTGCCGAAATTCCGTCAAATACACCCCCGATTTTCAAGATTTGTCACACTGCGTTTTGCAGACTTTGGAAGCGTGTTTTGAAACAGTTTGCGTTTTGACCTGCTCACTTGGGTTAGGAAGAGGCTTTAATCCTGCAGTGCTAGTTGGATTTCGAGAACAGTGCAATAATATTTCCTGCCTTATTTATCAGTGGTTGTCTGTAAAAAAAGTTAGTACCTTGCACTTCCGAGATTATTGGTTTACATGCCTCTTGTTTCAGGCCTATTGTGCCAATCTAGGCGTCCTTGGTGGTATTTTTTCCGTAAAAATGCGAAATGCAGTTTCGGTAAAACAATTTTGCTCTCGAATCATGTTTGTTGCACCATAGTATACTCATATATGTACACTATAATTGCACCAGATATATTTTATTATCTCTATGTCATTTTTTGTCGCGCCTTAATGAATTTTGTGTTGCTACGCTCCGGTAATCTTGCATCTGCATCAGGAATCGGATCGAAACCGCTGCTTGCATGATTTTGGGACATTGGAATACCGTTTGCAATGTCTCCTCCGTCGTATATGGCAAGATTTTACAATCTTCTATTCGGTCCAAACGTTTATCGGATCCACAGAAGCCGTGATGGAAATCAACGGGTACGGTTTTGTGCACGTTTTTTTAACAGAGCATTGGCTAACCACATATTTTACTGTCCTAAACCTTTCATGAACTTCTTCTGGAATTTATCAAGAATCTGTATCAAATAAATCCTACAATTATAAAGCTTTGGTTTGTCTTTCTTTAGGTGTATCTGACAGTTACATCTGATATATTTTTATACCACACATGTTTGGAAACAGTCTAAATGTACCTAAACTAAAATAAAAAACGTGGTTATATGGGCGAAGGCACACTTCTATTTTGTAAACAATCTTTTGAAAAATATCTATTTTTCACAATATCTCTCCCCATGCAATCGTTCATATCATGCACTATGGCCATCCTGATTTAATTGAAGCATATACCTTATCTCTTTTTAGTGCAGTGTGCAACTATCTGTGTGGTTGTAAAAGATTTTAATTCATGCTGCCGATAGTTTTATTAACTGGTTTTGTTTACTCCTCCTATGTGATTATGATTATTACTTACCCTTCCTCAGAAAACACGTTTACTTTCCTTGCGAGTGGACACTTTTCAGTTTTTCGGACTGTCATCTGATTGTCATTAAATAAATAAATAAAACAATGTGTTTTGCTCATAGGGTTATAATGATTGACCAAACTGAATTATGTTCAACACGCAAATTTTAATTCTTGGAAGAAGCCCTGCTAGGCATATGGACCACAGATAATCACACCCTATCTTAACAATACTAAATTTTATGTTTGTAGGGATTGTAAATCTGCAACAGACGGTGATAAAAAACCTAAAAAAGTTAAGATTTTGGGAAACTTCTCGAATTTTTACAGTTCTGCTTTTTTGCCAGGGCTATGATTTCCCCTTAAATGGTGTGATGGATAAAAGTCAAGTTGGTTTGAACATTGCTTCCATCTCGAAACAAGTTGCTTGCTTTACTTCGCCTGTGTGGACGATTCTATTCTACAGAAGAGGTAAGGTGGTAAATTTGTAAAATTCCAGATATTAAGGACATTTGCACACAAATATGAAATGTCTGTTAATATATCTGCAGGCTGTTTCTAGGAAGATTTAGTTCAAGGCAGTATAAGTTAAATATATCCTTTGAGATTATAAAAAGTGAACATATTAATCGTTTGAAAAAATAAAAGCCCTTCTGTCTTTTACTTCTGCTTGCAACCCAGCTACTCTTAAGAATCTGTATTAGGTGTGCATGGCCGATGCATACCTTGGTTCTTGAGCATACACAAAGATTTGTATGTCTTATTCTGCAGGCTACTTCACTCTTGAAACAGCTTTTGAAACCACCAAATTTGCTGGCTATGCTGCGTTCACTCTTTTGTTTGTGCTTATGTTAAGAGGTTAGACGCTTAAAGTCATAGCTTACTTGCCTGTAATTTTTGCAAATTTGATATTTACCTTTTAGCATTGGGACGGCAAAACAACCAGGAATATCTATTCTTTCTTGATGTTCTTGAAACTGTAAAGAGAAACAGAGAAATTAAAAACCAGGCAAAGACTAGTTAAAACTTTTTATTTCTATATAAATCTGTTTATACTTTATAATTTACAAAACCAGACAATACCGTTTTCGTGTTTTTTTAGTTTTTACAGTAAAAACAATGGTTCTTCACAAAATTATGCTTAGATTGCCTATTTTGTCTTTGCCGTGTGGTTATGGTTGCTATATTAAAATAGCAAGCAATAAAAAGGAAAGAGTCTCAATTAAGTGTTACCACATAACAGTGTTTTTTATGCATTTGACAACTTTACTAAAAAAATTTTATTTTAGAAAGCTCTCCGTTCATTTGACTTTGATTTTAAACATTGGCCAGTCGATTTTCGTTGGGACGAAGCAGAAGGTACGAAGCAGCATTCAAAGTCTTCAGCTTGGGAGAGGGTTTCAAACAAAAACTCCGGTTTGCTCAAAACAGCAGTAGTTGATGTACCAAAAGAGCTAGCAGCATACATTGTTGCACACACGTTTGGAATAAGAATGATGTATCCAGGATGCACAACGCCTTTAAGGTTGATGATTGGTAAGTTAAGGAAAGCGTGCTGATTTGTTGTGACACTACAACTACAGTATACATATTAACATACATTTATTTTGTTATTTTACAGATGCCGCTTTAAAACAGAATCGAAACAAGATGGTGGAAGAGGTAAAGTTGTTTACTGTTAATTTGTTTTGGTTAAAATTCGGGTGACAAATTATATTGCTGTTTTATGCAATACATATTTGCATGAAAATATTGCCTACATGTGCATAATTTCATTAACACTGAAATGTTGTACATTGGTTCAATATAACATATTTTGTAGCCCGCACTAGACATATCCTACAGCAAATATAAAAGATTACTAGCTTATCCTTTTCACTGGTTTGCAGCTAGGGTATGGGAAGTTTTGGTAGACATCATTTTAATGTGTTGCTATGTATTGAATTCCTCTAAATTTTTCATGTGAAAATAGCAAGATGGGTGGAGAGCAAAACTGCTGGCTCGAGATGGAAATGAGATTGACACGATGTTCTTGGATCGCAGGCCAAGGTGGATAAAATAATATACTAACAGCTTTCACAGAAAAAATATTTTTTACATAACTTATGTTGTTTGGTAATTGCAGTTTTTTTTGTGTGCAATTGGTATTTTTACAAATTACTGATAGATAGTTATGCTTCAGTTTATGCAAAACTTGTAAACTAGTATAGTCAGTACAAAACATAGCAGATGCAATATATTTTGTTGTGGTCCTACTTTTATAGTTTAACTCCTACACGCTCATCTATTCCACAAACAAATATCTAACAAAGAAGTTATTTCAGAGGTCACCCAAAACGCTTTGAACCAGACAACGGCCCATTGGAACCGAGTCGTCATGGCAACACACTAGTTATTTGTTGTGAGGGTAACGCTGGTTTCTATGAGGTCGGTTGCATGTGCACCCCGACACAATGTGGTTATTCTGTGCTCGGGTGGAACCACCCTGGTTTTGGAGGAAGCACGGTTAGTTCGATAGATTTGTACCACGCCATTTTGTCTTTCAGTTAAAAACAAAAACAAACTTTTTTAAAATGTAATTTATATTTCCCAAAGCCATTTAGTTAGATTTATGATTTTTTGTTAATTTTCGTCAACCGTTAGAATTTAAATCCATAAGCAGCGATGTGGTGTTAAGATGGGAATTTCTGTAATTGTGCATTTTGACAGGTGATCAAAAACCACTGAATTTTTAATGTTCTATGTTATGTTATAGTATTGATTTTTACCTTCAATATTTCTATGTGTTGGTGCATTTCCAAAAAAAATTCTGTACATGTTAAATTCAGGGCAAACCATTTCCTGATGCGGATAACAATGCCGTCGATGTAGTGATGCAATACGCTATCCATGAGCTTGGTTTTAAACCTGAAGACATTATGTTGTTTGGATGGTCAATTGGTACGTATAGGTTTATGCTTACATTAAAATTGTTGAATTGTAGTAATTTCATAAAACTCTGTTTTGAGCGTATAAAAAACCATGAAGAAATGACAATTTTTTGTACCTAAATTAACATTTACAAAAATAATGCTTTGTTTGTGTGATGAAGAAAAACTAAAATGTATAATTTTCCTTTGTCTAAATCTTATGTTGATGTTAAGCAATAAATGTTAGGAAATGACAATACTTGCACTAGTTTTTGTGTTTTTCAACGAGTGTTCATGCTTAAAAAAGCTTTACCACATGCACATTTATGGATGCATTTACAACCTAATCATGATTGTTTCGCAAAGTATAACTCATAGAGTACTAGTTTTTGTTTATGCCAACCTTTTTTGCATCTGAAACAACAATAATAATACAATCTGGTTTGACTTATCCTGAAAAAACAACAACATTATCCTAAGAGCTACAATAAAATTATGTTGAGTACACACTACGCCAAGACTACTGGTTTCAATTTAGTTTTCTGTGCAGGTTGTTTTTCCTTNCCTAAAAAAAAACACAACATTATCCTAAGAGCTACAATAAAATTATGTTGTGTACACACTACGCCAAGACCACTGGTTTCATTTTAGTTTTCTGTGCAGGTTGTTTTTCCTTGATCAACGCAGCCAGCATGTATCCAGACATCAGTGGAATATTATTGGACTCGACTTTCTACGACGTTTTGCCCTTCGCTAAAAAATTGATGCCAGAAAGCTTAGGTGAGGAGTGTGGAAACCAAATATCACTTTTACAAATTTCAACACATTATCAGATTTAGTAGTCAAGGGGAATCAACAGGGATTTGAACCATAGGTTAAACTAATGCCTTGTCACTAGAGAATATCAGATCAATAACAAATAAGTCTAATGTTAGCAATTTTCAAAGCTTGTGTGCACCAATTGAGCCTTTTCAATATTCAGCCTGGAACCAAATGTAAAGCCAAAGACCAAAAACAGGCAGAACACAAAAGTTTCACTTTCATAATTGTTTTTGGTGATACTTGTCTGTTGCTATTGCATGTAAAATAATTTATTTTTTACATTTGGAAAATCCTGAACAAAACATTTAACCATCTGGCAAATTATTTGTATGTGCTTTTATGTTTAGTTCAACCCCGTTTTGTTTTAGCATTAAATTTTTGATTCATATCAAATTAAAAAATTTTGGACCAAAGCCAAATCATCAATAAAAGAGCATCTCCACCAAAAATGTTTGGACCAACTGTAAATTCAGTGCATAAATATTAAAATTAATGTGCAAGAAAAGTTGACATTGTTTATGTGCCAGATGGCTTCGTGACTTACACTGTGCGAAATCACCTCAATCTTCACAACAGCGCTAACCTGAAGAAATACAACGGGCCTGTCTCCTTCATACGACGAATGCAGGATGAAGTAATGAACCTGGGTAAGTTAACTAGGTTCAAATGAACATTAAGAAAATTCACGTGATTTTCATAATCCAATACAATTTTAAGCTAAGTTAAGTGACCTTTTAAATTTTTTTCAGGACAAGTGTAGCAATAACTGACAGAAAGCGTGTGCACACCAAATGACCAAACATTTTGCAGATTGTAATGCACTAAACTCAGAAAAATAAAACAGTAATGTCATCAACTTGGCATGCTAAGTTATTACCACTTTGACATAATTTGTGAAGTGGTAAACAGTTGCCTATCCCAGGCTCTGGATCAAATTGATAGCTTGAACATTTTCCTATTACAGATGGCCAAAGCCGAGTCCAAAGTAACCTTGGGAACCTGCTGCTTGAATCCTTTCTACGTCACCGCTTTCCTGCTTTGTTCGATTCAACCCGAACTTCAGATGACGAACCAGGCAAAGATGATCAATCCAGGGCGCTGTGGGAATGGCTGCTGGCTCCTGATGAGTTTGAAAGAGGTGGGTTACGTGGAATGATATGTAGAGCTGTATATTTTAGTTGCACAATTGGGTATGTTAGTTTATACGTCAAGATACTATTGCATATGTAATCCGTCAATTATTTTGGTAAATTGTGGGAAATGGAAACCTGGTCTGAACAGAAATGGGTAGCGAGGTAAACAGGTGATTTAGAGGTATTATGGGGTTTCCGAGTAAAATGTAATTTTTCTTTAACAATCAGATAGCAAGGTTTGTTAATGAGCCCGCTTTAAGCATTTAAAACCTTGTTTGCGATTAATCTGGTTTGTACTTCTGTTTCACAGTCATCCATATTGGTGACTCAATTTGAGTTTTTTGCCTAACTAAGTAATAATTTGCAAAAACACATTCACTCAACACTTGCATCTGAAAACAGAAACTCTTCTCCAAGAAAGATCTGTAAATGAGGATGAGTGCAAGGTATTACTCGGATCCTACATGAGCGAAAACTCTGCGTCCTTTCCGATGTTGATTGGAGAGGGTTTGGCATCTGAACAGAAAACACAGTTGGTTTTGTACCTGGTGAGTAAAACATATCTGTAGATTATTTTAATGTTTTAGCCTCTGTTGCATTTGGTCTTAGCAACAAATAAACTTTTACACATGTTAGTGCCTGTAAAGTACACATTGAAAATGTGTCAAAATTTATGCTTCTAAACTGCCGGATATAAACCCTTGACATGATTTGAAAGGTTTTTTAAAAGTGAAAACTTTTTATTTATTGTCATGTTGAACAAGTCTCTATTTTAAGTCAGTACTCGTTACAACCCATGATTTAGTACTAGCTCTTTTTCTCTTATTTGCAAAATATACTTCACGGTTCCATTACCCAGCTCGGCTTGCACCTATGTTTTATATCTGAGTCTAGTCACAAGTTCAGTCTATTTAATAATCACCGCCAATTCTTTTGATAAAAATACTGGCGCAAACTGTTTTCGGAAGCGACATGCTTTTTTCATTTAACGTTTCGGCAATAACTCATGCTATCATCTATGATATGATTTTGCACAGACACACAGGTGTTTATGCAAGTAAGTGTGGAAACATGAAGGTAAAAAGATTCGAAAATATATATTATCTTGCTGTTTATGTGCATTAATATTTGCGTGTNGTTTTGTTTTAGCATTAAATTTTTGATTCATATCAAATTTAAAAATTTTGGACCAAAGCCAAATCATCAATAAAAGAGCATCTCCACCAAAAATGTTTGGACCAACTGTAAATTCAGTGCATAAATATTAAAATTAATGTGCAAGAAAAGTTGACATTGTTTATGTGCCAGATGGCTTCGTGACTTACACTGTGCGAAATCACCTCAATCTTCACAACAGCGCTAACCTGAAGAAATACAACGGGCCTGTCTCCTTCATACGACGAATGCAGGATGAAGTAATGAACCTGGGTAAGTTAACTGGGTTCAATTGAACATTAACCCTCTCAAAAAATTAAATTTTGTAATGAGAAAATTCACAAGTGATTTTCACAATCCAATACAATTTTAAGCGAAGTTAAGTGACCTTTTTAAGTTTTTTTCAGGACAAGTGTAGCAATAACTGACAGAAAGCGTGTGCACACCAAATGACCAAACCTTTTACAGATTGTAATACTGCACCAAACCCAGAAAAATAAAACAGTAATGTCATCAACTTGGCAAGTTATTACCATTTTGACATAATTTGTGAACTGGTAAACAGTTGCCTATCCCAGGCTCTGGATCAAATCGATAGCTTGAACATTTTCCTATTACAGATGGCCAAAGCCGAGTCCAAAGCAACCTTGGGAACCTGCTGCTCGAATCCTTTCTACGTCACCGCTTCCCTGCTCTGTTCGATTCAACCCGAACTTCAGATGACGAACCAGGCAAAGATGAACAATCCAGGGCGCTGTGGGAATGGCTGCTGGCTCCTGATGAGTTTGAAAGAGGTAGGGTTACGTGGAATGATATGTAGAGCTGTATATTTTAGTTGCACAATTGGATATGTTGGTTCATACGTCAAGATACTATTGCATATGTAATCCGTCAATTATTTTGGTAAATTGTGGGAAATGGAAACCTGGTCTGAACAGAAATGGGTAGCGAGGTAAACAGGTGATTT